>SNVD02013728.1:600000-846662 GCA_013180625.2 Boswellia sacra
AAGGAGAGTTATAGGAGAAAAGGGCATGGAGAGGCATTGCTGAAAGCAGCAATTGAGAAATGCAGAACCAGAAACGTGTCCCGCATAACGCTTCATGTGGATCCCTCGAGAACTCCTGCCATGAATCTCTACAGGAAATTTGGTTTCCAAATTGATGACTTAATAGAAGGATACTACTCTTCTGATCGACCTGCTTACCGAATGTACCTAGAATTTGATTCCAATTAGTTGTATTGTATACAACAATATTATACAGAACTTCAAATTTATCAGTTTAAACTTGAATTCCTTCAACTTGGTATCCTTTATTTACAAATTTACAGCGTTGTGTTCCAAGCCAGAAAGTTTGCTCTTTAATATCATTTTTCTCAATTAAAAAAGTTGTTAGGAAAGAGCAGGAGATATTTGATTGTCGTTAGTTGTATTAAACTACAAAATCCTCTACCCATGAAAAATTCTCTCCCTATTGTTAAAATTACTTATAAGCTGTTAATTTGCAGTGGTAATTTCATGACATGTTCAGTTATATACATAATCGAAATACAAATAATTGTACGAAGGATTATTCATATTTAAATATTTCCAACCAACTAGGTTAAGTAGGCAAAAAGTTCAATTTTATGGGATTTAATAATATTTATGAATTTATTTAGTACGTAAATAAATGTAAATATTTAAACTTCAATTATTATTTTCGTGGTTACATAAACCTATGAAAGATAGCTGTGACTAAAAAAGATATTGAAGCAAAAAATAAAATAAAAATTGAAAATTAAAAAATTCTAACTAAACAAAAACAACTACGAAGGGTTGTTGGCGGGTAATTGTGAGTTGGTGACTCAGGTCAAAACACTCCTTTCTTCTATTAACTCTTTCCTTCTTAGCCCTAGATTCGCTTCAGGCTTTACTACAATTATTTGATCATTCATGGTTCTTTTTGTTCCTTAACTTACTCGATCAATCGGGTTGGGGATTTTGGGCAAGGAAAAATGGCAAGAGTAATGAAAAGTTGCCTAAAATCATTGTTAAAGATGGTGAATTCAGCGATGGGAATGGTGGGTCTTGCTACGGTATTGTATGGTTTGTGGTTGATTAGGGTTTGGCAGAGAAAAATGGGTGAGCTTCCGTTTGGTGGTGATTCTGATGATCAAGACCCATGGTATGCTTTTCTTTAAAAAAAAAAAAATTACATTTCAGTTATGGTGGATTTTTTTTTTCGGGTTATCTGGGTTTGAACCAGCTGTATTGAAATTTTTATTGTTTGGAAGTTGAGAAACTATGATAACATCAACTAAGATTTCGATGATTTTCTATCGTGTTCTCAGTTAAAAAAAAAACGGAATTCTGTCTGACTTTTTGAAGTTTATATGTTGATTAGTATGGAAAGTTAATCCGTTTATGGTTTTTGAAGTTTGTTGTTTATTTAGGTGGGTTAAGTGGGTTACTTTTCTCTTGCTCTTAAATTTTTGACACGCAGTGGGCCAAAAAAAGGGGGGCAAGAATGGTCTTTCGCAATTTTACTAATTGTTAGTGATAATCAAGAATTTTTGTTATGTGTCTTATTGAGTTTGAGAATATGGACATTTACGAAATAGGTAAAGGTGTGGGGTTGCTGGTCTTTGGTATCATTTTTTTTTTAAATTTTTATGTAAATTGTTGTTTTAGCATAATTTCTTATTTATTTATGAATTATTTTGAAGCAACCAAAACATTTTGTTTTTGCATGTCTTACAGGTTTATTTACACTTGCCTTGGTATTGGCGTCAGTTTGTGTATCATAACATGCTCAGGTCATATTGCAGCGGAGACTGCTAATGGTTGTTGCCTTTATCTAGTATCCTTTTCCTGAATCAGTAATTATATGCCTATTTATCTACACTTCGTAAAGATTTTGTCTCATCATGTTACTTGTTTTGTTTGAGCATACGGAGATTTAGCTATGGGTTGATCTGTTTTCGCACTGTGGTTATATGAACTTGTATTAGGAAGAATAGTAGATAATGGATGATACGCACCCACTGTTTTCTATGAGTTCCATCTTCTAACATACATACCTTTTATGATGAACAATTTTATACTCCATGTTGTTAGATTTTATTCTTAATTTGACAACTATATGCATGATCCCCGGTTTCAGTGAGGGACATTTGATCTGAACATTGAAATCAAGTCTTGCATTTACTTCTTATCTTATTTTCTGTCTTGGCAGCAACCTCTATTTTTTTTTTTTTTTTTTTTAAACTTGGGCCAGATTGTAAGAATTTCATTTATTAAATAAAAATCTACTTCCAGTACTTCAGATTGGTACCATATTTTTTTCTTCTTAGTTTTATCATTGTTTGTCCACGGTAATTTAACTTTTTAATTATTTTGCATTTATTTAACTTTTTAATCCATAAAAATTTATCCAGTAGTTCTGACCAGAATGATAAAATTCTATGATGTAATTTTAAAAGTCTTACAACCATAACTACATTGACTTGGTGTCTGAAACTTATCATGATTGCTTGATTGCATTTTAATAAAGTTTAGATGTTCACATTTAGAAGTTGGATTCCCTGGAATGTTTGACCTTTTTTGGAATTGAACCATTTGTGATAAGTGGCTTCTAGTATTCTGAAAGTTAGTAAGTTTTTCGTAACTTAAATAATCTTTTTCTATAAAACTATTAAGAGTGCCCTTATTGTTTCGATGGAGATATACTAACTATAATGTGACTTAATGAGTTAATTGTCGACCTTAATTTGGTACAGTATATGTTCTTTGTCTTTTTGCTCCTAATGCTGGAGGCTGGCGTAACTGCTGATGTATTTCTAAACCGTGATTGGCAGGAGGTATAATGCGTATTCACTTAACTGTTTTATTATTATTGTTATTATTATTATTATTACTTTATTGGAACAAGTGGACAAGGACTGTGTTGATGTAGTTCAATGTCACACCAGGACTTTCCAGAGGATCCAAGTGGGAGTTTCACTGAATTCAAAGATTTCGTCAGGTCAAATTTTCAGATCTGCAAATGGATAGGCTTGTCAATTGTCTCTGTGCAGGTGTCGATCTCTGTCTCTTCCTCCCTTCTTGCATGTAGTTGTGGGTAAAAATTGTTTATCTAATGACTCTTAGCTATTAATTTAGTGGGGATTAGCAGAATTGATATTAGAAATTTGATTTTTTATTTTTTTCATTTTTAAATTTTTGGTTGTTAGCTGCATAATCCACTGATTGTACATGAAAGCTGCAGGATAATGAACTGTCTATAATGTATCATTTGGGTGAGGGTTTGTGCAAAACCATGCATAGGTTATCTCCAACTGATTTTCTCCCCACCTGAGCAATGCCTTTTCATGAGTTATATCTTGTTTTTATTTTTATCTCACACCAAATAGGTGTACTTTGCTTCCCTTATTTTTATTTTTTGCTTTTCCAGACTTAAGCCAAGCCTTTGGTAGGTAGGTGAATCTCTTGTATTTAGAAGGCGTCAGGTTCAACCTGTGGGAGAGAGAGATTAGGGTGTGATCTATCCTATCATTTCCCTTGCTTTTATGAAAAGGGAAAAAACACGACATTGTTTCTAGTTCTAGATATAAAAAAGTTTATAAAATTAAAATTCCTTTTGTATCTCATTCCTCGTATGCCAAATCACCCATGTCCTTCATTTGCAGGGGCTGTCCTTTTTCTTAGCGATGATGCTCAAAGCTCTTGGACCAGATCGATACTATGATAGCGATGATGATTATGCTTCTTATAGGGTTCCGCTCCTGAGGAATTCTGTTCACCCACCTACCTATGGGGTTGGCGACCCTGTTTGTGGATCCAAAAATGATGCTTGGACTATCAGGATTAATGAGAAGGTAGAAATGCTTTATCTTTCCCCTACCAGTACTGCTTATTAAAGGTCTATACTTTGTTAATATTCATTCTGTCAGAGTGTTTTTGCTCTCTGTACTTAAATTGAATTTAGACTTGAACATATCACTGCCTCTGTAACCTAAAATTGCCCAGTCAATTTTATTAAATGCCTTGTACTCATATCAGCAAATTGAAAGATGTTCGGCACATAGAGTTATTGTAGGTGTAAGCCCATTGCAATGGAAATTCACTACTGCTTGATCCTTTCATGGAAATCTCCTGGTTGTCATTAGTCTGATTCAAATTTAATTCGTTCTTTGTACTTTGATTAGGCAAACAGGTGACAGCACATTACTCAGGTGGATAGGAAATGTAGCAATGCAGTCAACGAAGTCTTTCTATCTGATCTCTATTAGTCCTGGTGGGACTCAAAGGTTGAAAATGGAGAAGCTTTTGAGTCTAACCTATCTAGAGATGGCGGAATGTCTTGTCTTGTGCTGACCATCCTAATCAATGCACAAGATTTTCAAAGATTTGAGATCTGAACTGGTATTCTTTGATTACCTTTTTTATGTTTATATTTATTAAAATTTTCCCTGGGAATAGGATCAGACTGTCCAACCTAGAGTGCTTATAACTAATTTGTGGTAAAAAAGACATGCAATTGAACATGAAAGGAAAAGAGAAAATTTATTTGGTTCTTGTATCTAGCCATTTATTTTATCTTGGAAAAGAGGAAAAAAAAAAAGAAAAAGAAAGAAAAGAAGGCATCTAAGATAGGGGTGGCAATTCGTGTTTGCGGGTCGTGTTCGTGTCGAGTCGAGCTGTGATACGATAAAGATTGACACGACACGAACACGACCCGTTTATTATTCGTGTCACTAAGACTCAATACGAACACGCTTATTAAACGGGTAATAGGACACGACACGTTAACACGAATAATAAACGGGTTGTATTCGTGTTTGACACAAACACGACCTGTGTAACACGATTATGACCCTTTAACACGATTATGACACGTTACAGAATTAGATTTCTAATTTTTGTTAAATGACAAAAATATCATAATTTTTAAAATTTATTAGGTTTTAAAATTCTATTTTTATTTTAAAATTTTGATACATGTATGGACTAAAATGTCTAAAACTATAATATTAAGTTTAATTTTTTTAAATTTAATATTATTTTATAATCGTGTCAATATTCGTGTTAATCGTGTATAATATGTATTCGTGTTATTCGTGTTACTCGTGTCATAAACGTGTTTGTGTCATAATCGTGTCGTTTCATAATTGTGTTCGCGTGTTGAAGACTCTCAAACCGAACACGACACGATTATTAAACGGGTTGACATCTCCGACACGAACACGACACGAATACGAATATGTCAAAACTCAAACCCGCTCAAACCCGTGTCGTGTCAAGTCGTGTTCGCATGTCGTGTTGAAAATTGCCACCCCTAATCTAAGAGAGTGTGTTGACTCTATTTTGTGTTGTTTCAATATTCCATGCTTGAATTGAAACTAAGCCTTTTTTTACTGTTCAGAAAAGTAATACACATGCAATCTTGCATTTTCTTCTGGCCGATTATGAACTATATTTCGTAGGCTTGATATTCCTCAACTTTTAGCTTGAGCTTATATATTTAAACGATCGGTATAATTCGCTGAGGAAGCTGCCTATAATCTGCTAGTATGCAGGCATCCTAGTGCTATTCTCAACTCTAATGCATATGCATCAAGCATTATGCAAATCAGGTTTGTAACTTTGTAACAGGGTAAACTTCGGACTTCAATGCGTATCTTTGCTCCTATCTGATTACTATTGGTGAAAGCCTGATTATACATGCGCAAGGGTTTCCTATCTTATACTTGCTGGTGCTTTCGGATATATATTTAATTAATAAAAAGAATGTACAGCAATCAAGCGTGCAACAATATTGAATTTTACAGGAAAGAAAAACATAATTTTTATTTGAAAAATCATCACTAAAATGTAGTCGTTTAACTATTAAAGCAATTAAAAGGACATTTATTGAGAGATTTTTTATACAAGATAAACTAATTACTAGGAAGACACACAGGGAGGTGGCTCTGATCATCACTTGATCCTTGATTCTGATGTTTCGTCCAAATGATGAGATTATAATATGTTTGCCGTAACATATTGGGAAGATAATAACATGTGTACAAAGTACAGAGAATGACAAAGTCCGTAGTCTTGGAGGGAAGAAACATTGGAACTAAACATATGAATTGAACAACCAGAGCGATGGTTGTTCCTGGAGCAGCAAAAGAAACGAAAGTAAATTTCACCCTGTCATATATGCCAAGCACGTAGGCGATGCATATCAAGCAAAGGGCAAAAGCCACCATCGCAAATGCAATATGAACTGTTAATCCAACTGCTAACTTGAAGTCAACCAATTGTGCCCAACACAGGGTGAATACTGCTACAATGGAGATTGCCATAGCTAAACCGTCGGAGATCACGAACAATTGTGATGTCTCTTGCAATTTTTTCCTGTTTTCATCTTTTCCATTGCCAGCTTTCATTTCAGTTGAATTTCAGTTGAAGCAGCGAAGGCTAAACCAACAACTAATGTCGCTATTATAAGAACGCTCTTTACTTTTGTCCCTAACCTCTTCTCTTTAGTGTGTGTGACTTGCTTCTGATATGTGAACTTTTAATTAGATCAAATACATTCTCATTCTGTTTACGAGCTTGAAAGACACGAAACATATGCTCCACATATAAGAGGGATAATGTCATCACCTGCACATTGATTATTTCAAGATTAAATGCTATCTGCAAAATTAATAAACTCTACGCTTCAAGTAGCTACTGTTCTAAGCATTTCTTACCTTTCCAAACAATTTTGGTTTCTCATCATCGCCAGATCTAGCCAAGTTTTTCACATCAGCGCGCAGGTCCTGCACCGAGAAAAATTCTAGCATCTCCCCACAAGGAGGAATTGAACACACGTTCTTGAGAATTCGAACATTACCTTCTTAATAGATGCCTTTCCTTCATATGACTTCTATACCACTATAGCTGCTTGTGCCTCGGAAATGTCGTATGGTGTCTGCTCTTCATCGTTCATGAGTTCCGACTCTAATCCGTCCAACTGGAGCAGAATTCTCAGAGAAAATGGCCACGCCACGCTGCCAAATGCAAAGGGCTATTTCCATCGTTGTTCATGTCATTAATAAGCTTGTCAGCTGCCTTGCTTTTGAGTATGCACCTCACCAAATCTTTTTTTCCGCTGTTGGCAGCTACATGAAGAACGTTCTGCCCTTTTTCTGTCATCAATTCGGAAGGATCGGGCCACTTTGTTAGCAACTCCTCCATTACTTCAGCATTGCCATTTGCACAGGCAAGATGGAGAGGATAGGGGCCATACTTATTCCTGATTATGAGAGCCTCGCCATCACCATTAACATTTAAGAGGTACTAAACCGCCTCAAGATTACCTACAGATGCTGCACAATGAACTGGAGTGTTCCCTGTTGGATGAAAAATTAGGATGACCAATGAAATTAATTTTTCGAGCCACATCACTAAGGCATACAATTTTTTCTTGTACTCTAAATGGAATAACCAGGCCTTTTATCCTGCATGGCGGCATAACTTCTGGGATGATAGATCCTTTATTATTGGTTTGGTCAACAAAGACCTCGTTATTACTACTATTATTGAGAATTTCTAGTTGACAAGATAATTACATAACAAGCGTCTTGTTTGGTCGACGGAGAATACGACTTCCAATTTCACATTCAAAGATATTGCATGATACAAGTTACTAAATCAGAGCCGTCAATGTCAGAAAAATTATTTAATTAAAACTACTCCTCCTGAGTTCAATATTTATTTCCCAAGTTCAATAAAATTTAATAAAATATTAGAGGCACTGAATTTCATAGAAACCTCTCTCCAGGCGTCTCCATGGCTCCAGGTGTCACTGTCAACTCCCTTGCATGCAGCATGGTGTCAACCAAGCTCCATGCACCTCGCCACTTGTCAACCATGCTGCATGAATCTCGCCACCTGTAAGCAAACTCTCCTATAAATATAGTCTTTGGCTGCAAATCAAGATTTGAGAATAATTTCTCTCTCTCGAAACCCTCTCTCTCTATAACTCGTCTCCCCCTGGTCAAACAAAAATTTTCACTCCATAATTAATCTCTGACTTAAGTGTCGGAGGATTATCGCCGGCAACACCACCAGTGCCTCTGACCCTTTATTTTCTATTTGTATGCAGATCATTTAAGCCACTGGAGCCTCAGTCGATCAAAATACAATAGCCGTCTTGACGGACACGTGACCTAAAATTTCTTACTTTTTCTTCCTTCTCTACACACTCCATCACTGCCTTCTGGCTGATTCAGGTCTTCCACAACAAATACAAATTTTACTGCTGAGCGGGAGGTCGACCGATTTTCAGCATCAACGTTCCCCTTTTCATCTTGTAACAGTAACATGTCTCCGCTTGCAATTCCCTATCTTTTTTAATGCATCTAAATCAAAGCAAAATAATATAAGCTTCAAACATTAAAAATGATTAAAACAAAAGGTAGGATCTTTTATCTTTCTCGACTGCAAGCATACACATGTTTAGTGCTGGGAAAGTAATACCTATTTTATCTTTCTCGACTGCAAAATGGACAGACTGTAGGATCTTTAGCAACCAGGTTACAAGACACAGCTACTATGGCTTCAACTCTATCCTTGGCCAGTTTCCTCGAATCCTTTAGCACTAACAAAGTCTCGTGCAAAGCTGCGTTTCCTTTGTTGTTCTCCATCCTCAGCAAATTTTTTTCACCGTCGAGTCGACAACCACAGCCTTTAACTGCCCTTCTGTGGATGCGACATGAAGTGCAGTATTGCCTTTGGCGTTCTTCTGGGTGATCAAATCAGGAAAACTATCTGCCACGAGTTGAATGATATCTACGTTGCCAGAAGTGGCCGCCACGTGAAGCAATGAATTGCCTGAGGGGGTCTGCTTTTTAAAAAGTGATGATTTTTCTGGATTATTGACGTCACAAAAGGTTTCGTCTGTGATCTTGCCGTTCCGTGCGGCTTCATAATGTTTAGGTTCCATTGTTAATTTCATGCAATGAGGCTTTCTTAAACAACCACAAAAGGGGCGAATCTCCAGCTGTTATATAGAGAGGAGCCAGCAGGTAAATGAGCATTAAGAGTGAAGTTTAATTACTTGATTAGTCTGAATCAAATACTATAACCCGTGTTCAAGCTATTCGCCGAACGGAGCGAGAGAATATAATAAAGCTAGAAGAATCTTGTTCCTGGCTAAAGCAAATGCCTGTGCAGTTAAGTCTCCAAAGAAGGAGAAACTCATTATTTGAATTTGAAGAGGGTTTTTGCCCTTCTATCTTAGATATTTTGTCCACATTCCGCCTATCAATGTGGATTGCGTCCCTGTTTATGGATCCAAAACTCGATGGAATTGAAGCTAGCTATCAGGATTTGTGAGAAGGTACAAAAGAAATTCTTTTATCTTTCTCTCACCATTAATGCTGCTTACTATGCGCTACATTTTGTCAATTAGTTAACTCGCATGTTGTCATATTGGAATATTTATGTCATTCTGAATCAACAACATTATTAATTGATTGTTTTCGTTCTCTCTGTTTCGCTACTTCAACTTGGAAGGTGTCCCTACTTTTGGTAAGTTAAACACTCTAGGCGTGTTTAATACGCGCTGCATAATATAATATTAAGAAATTATATTACTTTGATCAGATTTTAGGTGACACTGTATAGTATAATACGGATACTATACTGTAGTTATATTGTTTGCATAAAAATTGAACATTTTTATATCAAGTCTACCCATGAGTTAACACTGTATAAGTTTATTTTTGTCTCAATTTTTATTAATAAATATCAAAAAAATTAATAAATTAAATATATAAATTAATTATTTAAATAAATAAAATTTTAATAATTCAATTTTTTTTAAAAAATTTAATTATTATTAAATTTATTTTATATTTAAATTAAACTTTTCATATTATAATTTTTTTACCTTTTATTTAATATAATACTCTACAAAACATAGTAAAGTATTATATATTATTTAATCTTATTCTATACTATTCAATGTAATCAAATACAAATAAATTTATGTTATCCTCTATATTATTATTATATTATTATATGGTAAATCAAACATGCTCAAATTAGGTCTTGATTGTAAAATGCCGAGTATCAGTTCAATGCACTAATGCTCTTTAGATTGTCATTCTCTTCTCTGCTTTCTAGCTAGTTGGATACAAATGTCAGCATTTCTAAATTTTCATTTTCCCAGGGCTGGTGGCTTACATCATATATACGTACTATTGAACTTTTACATTATTTAGTCTCTGCGATTGTACAGACGTCTTCGTTGTGATCTGTCCCTAAATAGTTGTGATTATAGAGGTAAAGTAAAATAATTTTTTCTTATTAAAAAAAAAGTCTATACTCTCTCTCTCTCTCTATCTTTTCAATAAGTTAAAGGATGTTCATAATAAAATGGGTTAATGCGTAAGGTAAGGGTATGTAATTCACTTATAATGGTTGAGTTGAGCCTTTCATAGTTTCCCACATTGATTACAGATTACGAAGAAAAATGAAAACTCTATTTTAATTATGACTACGCTATTTTGTCATTACTTATTCCAACAATATTTAAGATGACATATATATTGAATGATGTTGTGTAATGTATTAATATCCACCACTCCACTTAACACATGCTAAACACCACTTCACCGAATTCATTCAGTGCACCGTCATTAATATGTTTATTAATGGCATGGTCGTTGGGCATTTAATTACTCTAAATCTATCCCATATAAGCCTCCCTTTCGTGCATTTGTAATATATATGCATCTTGAAATGAGATGAATCCAGTATTTTTATTTTCAATTGAATTTAAGAATATGTGATTGATTTTAAATTATTTTGAATTTTGAAAAGAATATATTGTTAAGATTGAATGTAAATTGTATTGAAAAATATGCAGCACAAAAAACAAGATTTTGATTTATAAAAGAACATAGTGTAATTCATTTGCTGTCTCTGCTCCTTCCCTTCTCACGCTTTTCACTATTTCCTTCTTTATTTATTTGTTAAATTGGTACCAATATCATATTATATTATTGCCAATATCATCATAATATGTCAAAGGCATCACTTGTTATATTGCACTGAACCTCACCACTCACGGCTAGGAGCGTTTCTCCGGTTTCTCTCTTCTCTTGCTGTCATTCTCCTCCCTCATATTCTGAGTTCGTTCACTTATACCCCTATTTAACTTCCCTCGTATTTATGGTTTTTACACATGCACCCTTACACGATTATTATACGTGTTTTATATTTTAATTTCACAACAAATCAGACATTTTTTATACACTCAATTATTGATCATGAACTAAGGGGTGTTTGTTTCCATCACTTAAAATATTTTTTAAATCTAAATACTTTTAAGATTTAATTTACACCATTTAATAGTATATTTGTTTACTCTATATATATATAAGTGGTAAGAACTAAGAAAGTGTCGTATTTTTAAAGTAACTGTTTTACCTTTGTGATAAGAAAGGTAAAAAGTATTTATCTTCATAATTATTATAATCTTTTAAAAATTAAATAATTAATAAAATTAAATTAAAATTATCAATAATCATACATTTAATATTTTAATTATATTTTTTAAATTATTAGATTCCTTTTTGAATTTATAATTTTCTTATTTAAATTTATTTTTTTCCAATTACTAACTAACTTTTGTTTAAATTAGTAATTTGATCTAAAATATATTAATAAAAATAAAAAACAATATAATTAATATATAATCGATAAAATACAAGAAGATAATTAATAATTGATTTAATTTATTGATATTAAATATAAATTATTGCTTTATTTGAAACTGAAAAAAAAAATTTCTTTAAAAAAAAAGGTCAATCTCCATCACGCAAGCTTAGGTTGTATTCGTTTTTGAATTATGTGTTTTTGTTTCCAAAATGATTTGGAAAATAAATTTCCGTAATTGAGAAAAAATAGTTTAACTGAAGGATATACGTT
Source organism: Boswellia sacra (assembly GCA_013180625.2). Taxonomy (NCBI): domain Eukaryota; kingdom Viridiplantae; phylum Streptophyta; class Magnoliopsida; order Sapindales; family Burseraceae; genus Boswellia; species Boswellia sacra. The sequence goes on from SNVD02013728.1 coordinate 611,947, forward strand.
TGGAAATGAACTCTGAAAATGAAATTTGAAAATGATTTTAAGAATATGTGTTTGGAAATGAATCCTGGAGTTAAAATTTTGAAAACAAAAATTCTATGAAGACAGATTTCAAAATACAATCACATTCAAACATTCTATGAAGACTAATCAATAATGTCCAACAAAATGTCAAATCCATAACAAAACAGCAAAAACCCAGATGGGAAATTACCTAATCTCATGTAATTAATTTCTTGAAACAGAGACAGCGAGGGAAAGTGAGCAAGGACTATTCAATATTTTGCTGTTATATATATAACAGAGACAGCAAGGGAAAGTGATCAGCTGGAGAGGGGAAGAATGAGATCTGGTCCAGTTGAAGGCATGGAGGAAAGACGATTTCTACGGTAGAAAATGGAGAGAGAGAAGTGGAATTACGGTTGATGGCACTGCACTGCATATATATCCAAGCTAAACTTAGGGGCAAAAATGGTATTTTTTTGTTTTATGGGAACGGAAATGAAATACAAAAATGAACACAAATCTCCCGAATTCCAATAAATTGAAAACAGGAAACATTGGGTGCAGGACAAAAACGAACAAAGCCTTAGCGTTCATCATCACCAACACATACGGGGCCGCTGTTGCTAGCCTGTGACCACCACCCTTCCATTACGCACACAAGAACCTATCGACCATAAAACCATTGCAAACCCAAAAACATCTCACATATCTCTACGTGCGTCCCAGTCAATCTGAGCAGTCCAAATCCAGCTTTATAGATGAGATTGATTTCTCTTGTCATCAACTTCTAGCGATTTTTGAGGTGTGCTCATGATAGCACAGCGTGTGGCAGTCATGGCCTTCTCATATCACCAATGAGACGTGTTGCTGTTACTCATAGAGGATAGACGGGTTGATTGAGCCCAAGAAAGTCGTTAGAGAAGATAAGCTTGTCGATGCTGGCGAACTGAAACCCATCACACTGTCACAAAAAAGAGGTGGGTGGCGATTAGGTTAACAAAGTTAGATGTAATCGCATATGGAGAAGAATCAGTGGCTAGGTTTCACAAAGGAGATTTGATTTTAAAGGGGTATTAAAGATATTTTATATTTTGCAGATGTTTTAAGAGGAAAAAAGTGATATTTTTTTTACTTTTCTTATTCAGACAATAAGGTCTAAAAATGAATTATTAGATACTGAAACAAACAAAAATAATTTTTCAAAATACTTATTTCTATTCAGATTCATATTTAAATGGTCAAAACAAAAAGCCTCTAAGTTACACTAATTACACTTAGACAGACATGAAATTTTTAGGCGGAAAAAAAAGGATAAAAAATGAGAGAAAGTGGCATTGGAGAGAACTCTAGAAATTAATCTAGTTGGCGATAAAATGACTAGGAACAAGGTCTCTCAAATAAAAGAAAGAAAGAGACGCAGCCAAATGAAATGGGAGAAAAAAATACAAGAAATTGAGGGAGAAAATAATAATTAATTAAAAAGATAAAAAATTCATACTTGATAGCCTAAGAAGTACAATAACTAAAGATACTTATTTATATACCAACAAATATAACTTGACTAGAAAATATTTTTATTCAACAATGTCTTTGTCATTTGATCCAATGGTGTTCCGTTAGACAAGAACAGATTTAGGAAATAGAGTCCAATCCCAACTAAACTACAAATTAAAATACCTAAAATAAATTCTAAACAAAATTGGAAACCATTAATTAAGAAAATAACTCAAATTAGGATTACTCCTAATTTAGGAAATCAAAATCCTTAATTTTCTAAAATATCCAAAATCAATTAGAAAACCTTAATTTTATTCCTAATATGTCTTACATCAATTTTCCCCTGCTTGAAGAAACTCGACTCCCAACGAGTTGTCGAGAAGGAACTTGACAGAATACAATGAAATGTCATGTCTTATCTTGCACGAGCATAGGAAAGCCATCAATCCAAATCTTTACTTCATGATGATCTAATAGTCATACATGATTGAAAAGTTGATGATACTTTAATAACCTTCAATGTTGGTGGAGAAACAATAATCATCATGGAAGAATTTACCAAGATTAGATGAACTCACATATGAATCACAACTTATGAAATTAATTTCTTGAATAATCTCAAGAGATTCTTTTTCACACATGGATTCAGCTTCACATATAGGCTCTATATCATTATTAGAATTTATATCATCCTTAATATCAATATCACCTTTAGATTCATGATCACCTTCAAGATAAATCTCCCTTGCATCTTCATCCTTACTAGATTTATCATCATGCTCGTCTTCACTTGATGTAACCATATGTTCAATAAGTTAATCCTTGATTATTTGTTTTTGCACATAAGGCCTTAAGTGAATCAATCTCCCTTGCATCTTCATCCTTACTGGATTTATCATCATACTCATCTTCACTTGATACAACCATATGTTCAACAAGTTAATCCTTGATAATTTGTTTTTGCACATAAGGTCTTAAGTGAAAAGGGCAAGACCAAGGTTAAAGTTTTCTATAAGAAATACAATGATTTCATCAACACGGGCTTCAATAGGGAAAATGTAAAAATATGCTCCTATTTTAGAAGTCTCTTATAAAAATAACATTCTCCCTAATATTTTGCATGCCATAACCCTCTTAGCTGAGAAAAGACCAAATTGCCCTTTTGCATTGTTTCTTCTTTCCTTAACGTTAACCCTAACCTCTCTCAATTGCCACTCCATTAAATTAACCTTCACTAATTTACTTTGCTTGAAACAAAAATCAAGCTTTGTTTTGTTTTTAGAAAGCAACAAAAAATCCATTCATTTTTCTGTAAAAGAGAAGTCGTTGCAAGATTGGAAGATAAGAAAGAGAAGAAGACGTCATTTGCTTTGAACAGACTTGGGCATCAACCATAATGCAAGATTGATCGCATTCTAACTTGTATTTTGATTGAAAACTAGAATTATGTTGAATTTGGAAGCTTAAAATGGGATGAAAATGATGGAATCGGTTGAAAGGTGAAGATGATAATCGACATCAGACATTCGTCGGACACTGTCTGGCAAACATCTGGCAAACTTTGTTCGATATCAGACACTATCTAATAGATGTTCGTCTAACATTGTCGGATGTTGGACACTGTCCTATAGATTTTTGTCGGACACTATCTCATAGAAGTTTATCTAACATTTTCGGACATTGGACACTGTCCAATAGACTTCCATTGGACGCCATCAGACGTTGAAACCGAACGAGGAACCATTTTTAGCCATCATTTTTCATCTCCAGCATAATTTTAATGAAAAAATACAACATTCATACATAAAAAATGTAATGCACTACTAAGCTTATTTTAAGTGTTTTAAACAAAGAAATGTCAAGAAAAACTTAGGAAGTTTTTTTGAACAACCAAGGGAAAGAAGCTAAAATGGAGAGGAGTTAATATGAAGGTTGGAAGGTTGGAGATTGTAATAGAAAGAAGCGTGTTTTACTCTTTTCTTGGCCTAAAAGGTTATGGCACGCAAATATTTGGAGAGGAGGTTACTTTCAAAAAAGATCCTTAAAATATGGACAATTTCTTATTTTTCCCTAAAAAATTAGCCTTTACAAAGGATTCCAAAAGTAGGGTTTGGTTGCTTTTAGAGACTTACTTCTATTTTTTGAAGTGTAAAAAGTCTAAAATACCCTCAATACTAGATAAATAAAAATGTAAAACTATCATTGTTGTTAAATATTTTAAATAAAATTTATACTTAATTAATAAAAGGAAAATTTTCATAAATAATCTTGTGTTATGGCCTAATATCGTGAATAACCTCACATTTTTTAAAATAGATAGAAACGACCATCCCGTTTACTAATTTGCTAAGTTAAAATGATGTCAAGCGAATATTGGTAATTTGATTATTTGGTAACTTTACAGAAGAAATGAGAAACATTGGTAACTTTAATTAAATATTTGAAACCAATTAAAAAAAATAAAAATATTTACAATCATCCCCAAAACAAATTAAACCAGAAATAACACCCCTAAAAAATCTTGTCAGCAGCCACCACCACAAACCCAAAATCAGACCTTCATCCTTCCACCACCACCATCGAACCCAGCACCACCGCTATCAAACCTAGCACTACCACCATCGAACCCAACCACCACCACCACCAACTTATTAAACCCTAAAAAATCTTGATTTCTTCTCTCTCATCATTGTCAAGGGCATTCATCAACCTTGTGATGCCAATAACCGAATCCCACTAACACTATCAACCAATTATCTGTTCACTCTTTATTTTCTAATACTCATCAAAATCCTTAAATAAAAAAAAGGAAAAAAATTGAAGAAGAAGAGATTGGAGACTCTCAACGTATGCACCACCCGAAGCTTAGTCATACACTTTGTCAACCACCACCATCTCCAGAATCCAAAGCCCGCCACACCTCCCCACTTCCTCCGCTACTGCTATCGGTCAACGTCACCAACAACATCGACTACTGCTACATGATATTAAAGAGGCCAACAATAGTGGCTGTCTAATTTTGGGGAGGGTATGAGCGATGTTGTTGGCGATGGATGAGGTCTCAGCAACGACAAATTTGGTGGCGGAGTTGTGTGCTACGGTGGGTAAGTTTTGCATTTGTAGTGGTTGTGTGTTGTTAGATATTAGAGTTTCACTTTTTTTTTTTAAATTTTTAATAAACATCAAATTTATATAATAAAAAATTTCCTTTGTATCATTAACTCAAAACAAAGAATTGGTAATATTTGGTATGGTGGTAAGGTGGGAAGTGTTTGCTTAGATGGCATGAGTTCAAATCACATTAACTTTAATTTTTCAACAATTTTTTGAGTTGACAAAGGGTATTAAAGTAATTTCAAACATTAATCATCCAAGTTAATGGAGTTAAGATAACATCAGCGTCATCTGTGATTTCAAGCTAAATGTGAGAGTCATTTCTACTAATTGTTTTTTAAAAAGAGGTTATCCATGATATTATGTCATAACACAAGGTTTTTTGTGAAAGTTTTCCTTAATAAAAAATATTATAAATATTTATTTATTTATTTTCATAAAAAAGTTTTATAAATATTTATTTTATTTATTGTCTTAAATTTTCATAAATTTTATTATTTTGAAAACTTTTTAATTATTTTCAAATTTCACAGTAATTTATTAATGAATACAATATTTTAAAATATTTTTTAATCATTGTATTCATGAATATGTATTTATAATTAAATTATATATTGAATATAAATTTACGTTATGTAAATTTATAATACATTTGTATAAAATTTAAATTATTTTATAAATAAATAGATATATTTTGATATTATAATGATGATTTATTGAAAAATTTAATAAATAATCCTAAGGTATGATCTAATATAACAAATGACTTTTTTTTTTTTTTAAATAGGTAGAAATAATCCTAGTGTTAGTTGCCTTCTGTTACCGTTACCGTGAAGGAGATCATGGGCAATTACTAGTCTACCCTTGAAAATTTCCCAAGACGTTTGTTTTTTTAATTATTAACGAACTTTTCTACTATTAACTAAACATAATGAGATATATCATTTTATCAAATAAAATATTTTTTTTTCAGAAAACATTCATCCTTAGGTGTCCCTATTCCTGCTACACTAGCACCATCGCTACTCCTTCACTGCGCCCACCGCCTTGCTAACTCCTCGTGTATCACGCGCCCACTGATTGAAATCCTAAGAGATATCAACAAGAGGATTTCTGATAACATCATCAATCCTCCTATATCTGCCACCTTTACTCGCTGGTAAGTTTCAATTAATTTGAATGATTCACTATCTCTTGATATGAATAATATGATCCTCTTTTCTTCCTAGGTACGTATGACGTTGAGGTTTTTTGCCCCTAGCCTACCCCCTAGTTTCTGCTCACTCTCTTCTTTCCTGATTCGCTCTCCTCTCGCCGCTCAGTCTCTGTCTCTGTCTCTCTCTCTCTCCTCTATCTGCTCAGTCGTCGTCTCGTTCTCCTCTCCAGACTTGCCAGTCACTCTCCTCTCGTGGCTCAGTCGCTCTCTCTCATCTCTCTGCTCAGCCGACGTTTACTCTTCTTTCGAGTCTCGTCAGTCGCTCTCCTTTCGTACGTAGTTAACAGTTTCCAGGCTATGCTTTTCTCCTGGCATAGCATGGAGCCTTCACTATTGCATTATTTTGTTTTTCATTTGGTTTAATGGTGCTCATAAATTAGAAAAAAACTTAAACCCTAGATTTCGAGATTTATGGTAAATTGGGGGTTCGTTATTCTTTCAAAAATTTCTTGCAATTTTGTCAACTGTAATATTGAATTGCATGTATTATATTTTTCTTTTGAGCTTTGATTTTGATTTGAGTCGTGTAGCAACTATTATTTTCTAAAGCCTAATACATTTCTCTGTTGTCGGTTTGCTTTTGTTTTTTCTTTTTCTTTTTGCTTTTGTTTCTGTTTTTGTTTTTTGTTTTTTTTTTTGCTTCTATCACATTAATAATCTTATTGTGGTGTTGTTTAATATGATATTGAATTGCATGTAAACTATGACATTAAATTGCATACATTATTTCGTTTTAAAGTCATGTAATTTTTACATCCTACTAGCAGTTTCTCTGTTGTCTAACTAGTAGTTTTTCTTTTTAAACTTTAGTCAAACCCAAATTCACTTGAACATTATTTGCCCCTACCCAAATATGGTCAGGTGAAGTTGGCTTTAATGCCTTACTGGGGTATGGTCAAGTGGCTATTTGAGATACTCGAGGTATGTCTAGATGGTTCGGATTGAGCCAAACCCGACTCAAACCGACTTGTGTAACCTGGAGATGTGACGGTGGTAGTGGTGTGAAGGGGTGGACGTGTGACGACGGGGGTATGGAGGGGTGGAGGGGTGAAGGTGTGATTTTGGGTTTATAGTGGTGGTTGATGGGAGGATTTTTTGGGGATATTGTTTGTGGTTTTTTTTTTTTTTTTTTGGTGACCCTTTATTTTTGTGTTTTATAATTAATTTCAAATATTTAATTAAAATTCCTATAGTTGAACATTTGTTATTCATTTATCAATTTACCCTTGAACTCCCTCATGGTAACAGAAGGCAACTAATGTTGGGGTTATTTTTATCTATTTCCAAAAGAAGAAGTCATTTGTAGTATTAGACTATACATCAGGGTTATTTGTGAAATTTTTTCTAATTTTAAATTATTTTGGTTTTGATATTAAAATAAAAATATAATTTAAATTTTAGGATAAACTATACAATCATTTTTTGTGCAAAAATTAAAAAAGTTACGTACACATTTTTAAATAATATAAATAATAATAATTATTATTATTATTCATATAAAACATTATTATAAAATAATTTATATAAAAGTTGCTTGAAAAAATTAAAAAAATGATTATAAATATTAGTAATCAAATAGTATAAAGAGATAATGCATATGTTTATTTTAGTCATTTAGACATTGGTTTATCAAACACTTTATAACTCTTTTTAAAAGATGATTATTTTTATAACATAGTAGAAGTTACTTACAAATTGGTCTAAAAGTAAGTCATTTAATGAAGAATTATGATGTATGAATAAATAAATGATGTTATATTATTTTATATATATGAGCTCTGTATACAAGACTAGCAGCAATCTTATATTATCGTTACTTATTACAACAATTAAGATGACATATTCAATTAGAGAACTTTAAGACGCTAAATTAATTATCATAAACCAAGGAAGTTACATCAATTACACGGCTAATCGATAAGAACAGAAAAAAGTGGAGATGGTGGAGAGAAATCTAGAAAAGAAATCAAGCTACTAGGAGATAGAGAGAGAATTGTTAAGACGAGCTGACTTAGCACATAGAAGACCCTTAATTGTCTGGTAGATGGTATATATAACAAAATAAAAGAGAAAGAAAAGGTAGTAGGCGATGACAATTATATGATCCGTAAGTTCAGAGATCAAAAGCACTGACAATAAGCCCATCATTTGAACAAGAAGAATGATTGCTGTGAATACTCCAGCCACGATAAAAGCAACGAGACTCACCCTTGTATATAAGCCGAACAAGAATGCAGTGCACATCAAGCAAAGGGCAAATCCCACCATCAGAAACGCAAGCCACACAAATCCCAATGATAGACTGACGTCAAGTACTTGTGCCCAACACAACGCGAATGATGCCAATATAGAGATTACCATAGCTGTACCGTTACACAAAACGAACAATTGTGATGACCAGTTCAATTTTTTCGTTTCGTCATCTCCCTTACTGCCAAGAGTGATATCCACTGAAGAAGCGAAGGCCAAGCCAACAACAACTGTGGCCGTCACAAGAATGCTGTTCACCTTCTCCTTAGCCTCTTCTCTCCTTCGATATGAGCTGCTTCTGATACTTGATTTATTTACTAGCTTTAATAAACCTTCATTCCGTCTACCAGAAAGATACGATTTCAATAAAGCTATTAAAGCATCTACATATAAGATCGACAATGTCATCATCTGCCAAATAAACAAAGGAAAATTTCAAGGTTAACTCATTTATAAATATATGACGTAGTCCCAATTATTATTGGGTAATGACTACAGTATTACATATTTTACACAAATTTATATGTACAAATTATAAGTCAATATTTGATCAATTTACGCATTTCAAGAGTTAAAAATTGACTCTTAACCTACATAATTAATGCACAATGGAATGACTAATATCATAGTCAATCTCATACTATATTGATCTAATGACTCAACGTTTATATAAAAATAAATATTGTGCCATTCAACCTAACCCCCAATTATAGATAAAATTAGTGTACCCCATTTGAGATTGAATACGATATCGTCATTCCCATAGTTTTGCTGAGTTTTTATTTTACCATTTGAAATACACGTGCTAAATGTGGAGGTTCTCTATTGCGTCCCTCCCTTTGAGTTTGATCACTTCTAATATTCTTCTCATCAGCTGGCTGGTCATAAAAAAGCAAGAATTGAATTGAAATGTGAGTTTCTACCAAAATCGGAATTCATCAATTAGCCATACATACATATATAACGGATTTTTTGACACAAAATTAGATACAAATTTCTAACTATTAATATACAAAATCTAATGGTTGAGATGATTGATGAGTTAGTATGTAACGTTTTTATTTTCAATTTCGACCATTGAATTTGATGAGATGAAGGACTAAAAAGATGTGTTAATAAATTATATCAAAACTTTGTATTAGAATATCCATTCTTTCATATATATATATATATATATATATATATATATATATATATATATGTATGTATGTATGTATGTATGTATGTATGTATGTATGTATGTATGTATGTAAGAGAAAATTTCAGAAATAACCTTGAGGTATAGCCTAAAATCACAAATGACACCCAGTTTTTGGAAATGTGGGCAGATATGACCAGGACGTTATTTCCCTTCGGTTATACGGAGACAGGTCAAGATAATTACTATTTACCCGTCTAAATCTTGTTTATTTCTCTGCAGTTTGACTTGAAATGTTTCTGAGATCTTCCGACATACTGAAAAAAGTCCATCTCTACCTCTCCAATCTCCACCGATTAAAGAATAAAAAAATTAAAAACCAAGCCTTCAACTTCTTTATGTAATCTAATGTCAAATTAAAAACCACCAATTAAAGACGTAATACGAAAATCAAAAGTCCAGTCCAGCTGCTTGTCGAATCTCCTGTTTTGAACTTCCAGTCAAAGAAACCTTTAGTTGAACTCTTGAATTTCTGGTACTCTAGGATGAACGACTTCAACTCCTTTCCTTAATCAGTTATTACCCATCTCAATTAAATGACGTCAATCAACCATGTTTGGATATTTATCAGCTATCCCACTCCCAGCTGCATGCGTCACCCGTCCTCACAGCAAAATCAGATTCACATTAAGAATTTTCCAACTCTAGATCTTCAGTCAAATAGAATACAAACCATCTCAATCACAGTATTACAGACATTACATTAGAGAAGAAAGATCAATGGCTATTTTGAAACTGGCGCATGTATGCTTGGGTTAACTGTAGTAATCGAGGCCCCGCATAGGAATCTCCACCAATTAGAGAATAAAAAGAAATGAAGAAAGCTTGCTGAACCCTCATATTCAGTTATAGATTTGGCTATGCTAGGGGGGTGGAATCAAAGTGAAGGCGGGCTATGAAGATGAACAGCCCTGATGATTGAATATACCTAAGGATTTTGATAGGCACAGGAGAAAAACCAGATGTAAAACAAATTTTTTTAAATAAAATAATATTTAATTTAATTTGTTTTCAGTTTTGTTAAAATTATATAGCTTATGATTTTACAAATTTACCCCTGAATTGTTTCAAAGTAAAAGTAACCGAACGAGAGTAACGTTGGGGTCATATCTATATATTTTCAAAAAATGGGGATCACTTGGATCGTTAAGCAAACCTCAGCGTTATTGTGAATATATATATATATATATATATATAAAAAACACAAATTAACGTGACATGGCGCAGTAATTTCTCAATTTTTCTACGTTAAATGTTTAAAAATATAGTCTGTACCTTGTTTTCTAGTTTTGCTGCTTCCTCTTGAGCAACTTCGTAGGCTGTCAGCTTATCATTGTTCTTGAGATTTAAATTTAACAGACGCCGGCGGTTCCACTGGAAGTACAGATATGCCACCACCAGAGAATGGCCCCGCCACGCCGCCAAATGCAAAGGTGTATTTCCATCATTGTCCCTCTCGTTGATAAGCTGAACCGCCCAGCTTTTTTGGTTTATGTGCCTTACCACCTTTTCCTTTCCGCTTTCAGCAGCAACGTGAAGAATGTTCCGCCCATTAGTTGTCAGCAATTCAGATGGATCGGACCACATTTTTAGTAACTCGTCTGCTACTTCGACATGCCCATTTGCACAAGCAACATGCAGAGGATAGAAGCCATCGTTATTGATTTTGAGAGCGTCGCCATCACCATTACAATTACAATTTAAAAGGTACTTAACCACCTGAAGATCACCTAAAGATGCTGCACAATGAAGTGGTGTGTTACCCATTTCCTCTCGTGAGAGTAGCTCTGGCTGGGAATGCCATATTTGATCTAATGCATCTGAAATTCAAAGCAATATAAATAAAAGCTGAATTAACAGAAAAAGCAAAACAACTTAACCTAAACCTATCAATGATGAATGCAAATGTGAACTTAATGAAAATCCGCCAAAACCAATTTTAAGCTATCAGATTAGGAGCTTAAGCTTGCTGTTACATATACAAGTAATACCTATTTTATCTTGCTCGATGGCAACATGTGCAGGAGATTTTCCTTCTAGCTTATCCATCGAAGTGCCACTCTCAGCTAGTGCCTCCAGAATACGTTTAAGAATGTCTTTTTGGGCGGACTCAACCGCCAAACATAAAGGAGACATTTCTGCTTTGTTAGCAAGTAAACAAACTGAAGGATCTTCAGAAACCAGGTTATTGGACAGAGCCTCTAAAGCTTTTACTCTGTCGCTCGCCAGGTTCCTCCGATCCTTTAGCGCTAACAAAGCCTCGTGCAACGCTGTGTTTCCGTCCTTGTTCTGCATCCTCAACAACTTGTCCTTACCTGCCGTGGACAAATTTTTTGCACGGTTAACAATTATTCCCACTATCGATGAATGCCCCGTTCTAGCTGCAACGTGAAGTGCAGTATTGTCTTTGGCGTTCTGCAGGGTGATCAAATTATCATCGGAAAATCTTTCTACTATGAGTTTAGTGATATCTTCATGACCATATTTGGCAGCCACGTGAAGCAGCGAATTCCCTGAGGGTTTCATCACCTGTTGTTTGAAAAACGACTCATCTCGATTATTGATACCACTAAAGGGCTCGCCTGATATATTGCCCTTCTGTGCGGCTTCAAAATATTTACGTTCCATTGTTTCCTGCAAAATGCCCACAGACAAATCACCTTCTTAATTTGTTCAACGACAAATGGTGGGCAATCTTCAGCAATAGCATCATCAGCTGCTATGTAGATACCAGCCAGCAAGTAAATGGCATTAAGAGTGAAGTTCACCTCAATCGTCTGAATCAATACTTTAACCCCTGTTTAAGGGAAAAAAAATCTAGAACAAACATGTGTCTAGCTAAAGCAAATGCCTGCGCAATCAAAGCTAGTGGATTTCATATATTAAAAAAAAAGGGTACGTGCTGTGTCCATACGAACTATAGCAAATGTGTTCTGTAGTAAGGGTTAATGGTAAAAGATGTCGACCCTCGTGATTCATGCTCAAACTTAAAAATGCTAACATTAAAAACTAATGTATTATATCAACAATACTACAGTTATAAAGTCTATACACAAAACTGATATGATATCAAATAAATATGAAAATTAATATGAGTTATTAATATAATAAATATTAATGAGTCCTTTGGTATTGTATTAGTAGTACCACATCAATTTTGTAAATAAACTTTATATACAGACTCGATAAATATAGTATTATTCTATATTATATATGTGTTTATTAATTTTTATCCGAATACATAAGATGTCTTGCCCGAAATAATATTATCTCTCACCAGCTTTTATAAACAGTATTTGATACGAAAATTGATTTACTCTATCTACATTACGTACGTATACACATACATATATATAACTAGTGACATTTTTCTCCTCCTTTTAATTCTCTTCTTTTCTCTCTCCTCTCACTTCTCAATTAATAACAATTAATTAAATAGAAAGAAATTAAACCAAGAAAGCCATTCAACCAATGCCATTACATTAAATTGCCTTTCATCTCCTTTAAAAGACTTATACAGTAAATCAAATCCCTTAGAAAATATTAAGCCTACATATTTGGTCGATGAACAACACGAGAATTACATGGTTCATAGTCCTTACTAATTACTTTTTAAAAAATTTATGAATCATTCATAATTTTTAAAATTATGAAATAGACCTAAGAAATATTTTGTATATATATATTTTTAATATTCTGTATAATTGATGAAATTGAAATAGCCATCATTTTTTTTCTATTCATTGCACTATGATAAAAGTAACCGAAATATTATATAAGCAACTGTGATAACCTTAACATGGTTGTCATAAATTCAAGTCCCCCACAATGTAAATTAAAAGAAAATATACTTGCCATATTTTCTAGCTCTCTCCAGTCTTGCAAAATTCTAATGGACGTGTGTCACAGCGGCATCAAAGGCTGAGTGTAGTTAAGACAATTGCTTTATCAGAAAAGATTCTAATGGCCCAAAAGAACTAATACCTTACTCTCTAGTTTGCACGTATATGGAGACCGAAAAGAGCCATAATTATGATGACAAGGAGAATAAATTAAAGCCCTATGGCAGCGAACACTGATTAACTTATTACTCACCTTTCTTAGTTGATACAAAAACAAAAAATGAGTAAGAAAATATCAAACTGCCACTTATTTATATTGGAATAACATACCATAGAATTTTAGTTTCATTTCAAATAGAGAACGATTATTCATTTTTCATCTATCACACCCTTAACATTTTTTAACAACATTAACCGTCAAGTTTAACCCTAATGAAAATATGAAAAGATAATTTTAACTCTATATATTACAATTCTTGAAAATAAAGGGGATTTATCAGGACCCCCCCATGTGATGTTTGGGGAAATCAAGCCGACCCCTCACATTTTCAAAAATAGTACATAACCCCCTAATGTTACTCAACCGTTTCATCAAGCTATCACATCCCGTACTGCATACTATACAACGACTATCTTGCCTTAAATTCTGCAAAGTCCAACATAGAAAATGTGAAATGACTAGAATGCCATTATATCATGATAATAATGCAGAAACGATGACATCACATGAAAAATTGATATTTTCAAATTTTTTTGGGACAACTTTGCCCAGTCATTTGCTGTATGAATGATAGAATTGCCATGTTTTTGGGACCCTTCGTTTATTTTGATGAATGAAGTTGCCATTGGATTGGATTTCTTACTCCAATAGTCATGTTCCAGCGGCTTCAAGCACCATGGTTGGCTATAAAAGCTTGCCAAAACATGAATGCCAGCATGAAAGTATCACAACATATGGCTGCATTTTGCATTGCAATATGCATGTCAGTATTTGTAATGCAAATGGCATTCAGATCACAAAATATTCAACATCCAATTAGCCAATTCATCCAAAAACAAGGTCATACATCCAATACAATTCATATTCCCAACATTACTGCCAATCGCATTCAGTTCACAAAAAATTCAACATCCTTACATCATATGCAATCTTCATCAAAGTTTTGTATAGAATATTTCTCCCAAGCAATTGATTGCATGATCCAATTCAACCAAAAACAAGGATCATACGTCCAATTAGCCACCAAAAATGTCCACCAAGAACACTATTTTATACTTGGTAGCAAAAAATAAGTCAACAAAAAGGTAAAACACCATGTCCAGAAAGCTTGAATAGCAAAAGTAATCAACAACTGAATCTGCAATACAATAAACCATCTCTAAGTGTAAACAATTCCTTTATAAAAAATTGGTACAAGTGTTCAAATAAGATAGTCTATTATTTGCACTTGATTAAGAGACGATTTGCATTTATACTTGAGTATATAATTCAGCCAAAAAAGTCTCTCATTCTTCATCGATTCATGCACAACCTGAAACACTACTCAAACGCGTGCCAAATCTTCATGCATCCCCATTCAACCTGAACACAACAATCCTTTAGTCATTAGTTCTAGTTTGAACTGTATACAATAGGATAAGAACTTTTCTTTCTCATCTCCTGGACACATACATTAAAGTCTCACTTCTCTATCGCGTTTCCGTATTCATAAACCTTAATGCATCATTCTTTCTGACATTCTAGATTCGGTAAATATCTAAATTGATTCCTCGGATTCATGTTCATATCTGAAGCGGTTCTGGATAAGTAGTAGTATCTCTTATTGTTCTGACATTCAGATTCAATATTTTAATCATAATCAACCCTTTACAATCAAACCTTCACTTGTATCTTTCGTCTACTCCCACCTCCACTTTTGCTCCTTAAAATCCTCTGCCTTTTCCTTATAAGATTCACCAACAAATATCTACAATACGACGCTTCCTAATTGATTGACAATTTCGAGGTGACGTAGACCAGCTCCCTAATTCCAGATAGACGTCTCACAACATCAAAGGTATTTCGAACTTTCCTGTTGAGAATGACATTTCTATATTTTTCATTTGTTTTTTAGGATACAATTGTCTTTTCATTTTTTCTGTAAAGTTGAGACTCGACAACAATTCATAAAACGTACAAATCAAATCTATAATAAAATTACACACCAAATTGAATACTTGAATATAATTATCCTCTAATATGATACACAACATATATATAACATCACAATTAATTTATGAGAACCCATTAAATAACATGCTAAAACTAAGGGTTTATTTGTTTTTTGCACTTTTTACTTAATTCCATTTAGACTTAAAGATTTAAGTGAATTATATTTGTTTGTTTTTTTCAATGATCACTTTTTTTACTGGTATATCACTTATTTCAAAAAGTAAAAATTTATCACTTTTTTCATTCTCATAACTTATTATGTTTTGTTACTAAAATAACCTTATATTTCTTGTTATACAAATCAATATAAATTTAAAAATTATATAAACTTTATTCAAATAATTTTAAATTTATATTTTGGAGTAAATTAAATTTTTTTATTTGCAGAACTAGTCGTTGAATTTCACTGCCAGAGTCTGCCATTGCCGACCGTCGGTGGTTGCCACGTGTGCCGAAACTTTAAACTTTCGATCCCGTCAATCATCGTCTTAATCGGTGATGACATTTACAAAACCTGGACGATAGCCGCCAATGATCACAGTAGTATGGGTAGTGTCGCCAAACGCGCCATACCATCGACGACTCTATATCATCGGTGGTTGGCGACGGCAACGGTGACTGTCCAACAGTTTTTTTCTTTTCTCTCCTATTTTTAAAAATACAATATTAATTATTTTGATATTATTATTTTAAATATGAAAAATAATTTATTTATTTTTAATTATATAATTTGAATTTAACTTAAATTTTTAATTTTTAATTTTTTAAAATTATATATTTTAATATTTTATATTAAAAATAATCTACATCACTAGAAGCACGACATATTTTAGTATTTTCAATTTTAATTTTTAAATTTCATGAAAAATAAATAAAGATTTTTTATTTATAAAATTATTTATTTAATTCATCATAATATATTTATCATATTAAAGAATATATATATTTTTATAATATGTAATTTTATTATTAATGGTTGATTATTATTGTTATTGATATCTTAATTTAATTCCGTTAAGTATTTAATTTTTTAGGTATATTCTATATCAAATATTATATGTTAATATTAAGAGTAAACATATCATATTGAAATTAATTTATCAACTAAGATCTTATGAAAAATTAAAAACAGATATATCATAAAGTGACATAAAAATAAGTGAGACTTAAGTGTCAACAAGTGCTAAAAATATGTTAAGTAAAAAAAATCAAAGAGCTCTAAATCTTAAAACTTATAAATTAATCTCAAACTAATTATCTTAAAAGGCGAGAGTCAAGAAGTAAAACAAATTACCTTGAATAGGTAAGAGCCAACATGTAACTTCTGATGAATGCTTAAATTCTTTAATTTAGAAATAATTTCACTTAGATCTATTCAAATAATAATAATTTAAAAAATTACGGGATTTCTTTCAAAACTGATCAAATTATGGTTGAACGGACAAAAATGTCCCTCTGAATTCTGAATCCACAAAATCTTTACCATCCAACACCTGTAGCACAAAAGGCTATAACGTATCAGTTGTCAAACAAAAGAAACGAAGTCAGAAGAGAAAAGAGACCAAGGAAAATGATTTTGCGGCATTGGCCATGCGTTGTTGCTTCATTACATCCTGTGTCAGCTGAACTTAGCGAGACTTATAGTAAACCACTATTGCCTCTATTTCTGTCTCCAAATAATACTCTCTGTTCCTCTATATTCAACTCCAAGTTTAACTCTGAAGCTTCTTTCAAGTGTTGTTGCATCAAAAATGATGTTACCCAAAAACCCATTAAGGTATATTCTCTTTCTACACGACACCAACTTTTCTCTTCTTTGTCATTAATCTTTTCAAAACCAGTAGTTGGAGTTTTAGAATTATGAAATTAACCCAAGTTTAGAAATTTTTTTTTCTTTTTTTAGTTTTGGATATGTGAATTTTGTAATTTTAATCTGTTTATTGAAGGTTTGGTGGGCTTCATTTGTTTAATTCAGCCATTTGTGTTATTTAGATGTGATAATGGCAGCGAAGGCGAAGGTCTTTCAATTTATCAATTTGTGGATAATGTGGGGCTTCTTTACTATTGGTGCATAGGGCTAATCCCAAGTATATGTTAACTTTTACTGGAGTTAGTTTATGTTTCCTGCATTTCTGGCCTTTTTCATTGAATTGTGGAAATGCGATTCACTGTGATATGGATGAACAGGGCTTTTCCGCGTTGACATCAGATATTCCATGGGATACTGAGGCTATATGGAGCACTGTGGCTTTTTATATGTTCAATTTACACATTCCTTTGGGTTATGGAGGCTTATCTATTGCTGCCTATGTATTGAATCAACCTGTTCTTGATCCAGAGACGCAAGTGAGTGTACTTCTTGGACTTTGAGATGCATATTCTGCTGGCTTTATTGATGTTTTTTTACTGTAATAGGAGAATGTCATGTAACTGAACCTTTCACTCATTGAGTCAGTTGATATTGATTGCATGGACTTTGCTTCTTGTTGGGGATATCTTTAGACTTGTGATACCCTCTTGGGATCTTTTGATACTCTGTGTTCATTGCGATCTATTATACCAACCTATGATATCATCTGTTATGATTATTAATATTATTATTTTCCTTCTCATTGTTTTGATCTCACAACTGAGTTTTCTGGGATTATACCCCTAGATAAGTGAACTAACAGTCATTTGGTGGATACCATTTCTGTCAAAATTGATTAAGGAGAATATCCTTGTAAGGATCTTGAGAGTTACTACTTTGTCAAAATCAATGACATATGAATTGTTTGATTGGTTCTTACCCACCCTGTTGTGCTAAATTTTTACTAGAAATTGTAATGGTTACCATTAATGAAGCAGGGTTGAACATCATTTCGGTTATAGATTTAAGTGCAAATAAACAATCATTTTCATGAATATTTGCTGATGTTTGCCCTCATACTCAGTGCAGGCACTTTCCCTGCTTCTCTTTCAGATCTTAGAACTCAGTGGAGCACTGTTTCTACTAGCTAGGACAACTAGGCCACAGCAAGACCTCATAAACTTCTTCAAAGCTAACAAGTTACCCAAAGAAAGAAACTGGTTACTGGCTTCTGCAATAGGTTTTGGTTTTCTTATTTTGGTAGTTTTCTCTACATCACTCATTGCTGACAGACTATTTGGAGCCAAGGTTTGTTTAAAGAATTTTATTCTTTTGTCCTTTGCTGCTTTCAATATTCTTTTTATAATATCTGATGCTCTGCACTAACAGAATTCTGGAATGCAGCTTTCATGTGATTTTGTTATGCTTTAATACCTAATAATTTATTATTCAATCTAGGGTTTGAGACTACTCTGTGTTTCTGCCCTGGACTTTAACCATGCTTGTGGCTGGAAAACTTGTCGCAGTCACCTCTAATACTGGAACTGAGTAATATTGTTCAGTATGGAGACTGCAGTTGAGATATTATTGAAGGGGTGATAATGAATTGTCAATATAAGATATTGATGCTTGATGAAAGATAAAAAGTTGATGCGAGAAAAAAGGGAAACGTCTGCCAAATTTGGCAAAGACCATATATGTGGACGCGTTTGGGTTTTCAACTGAAATTGAGGGGTTTTATTCTTCTTTGGCATGCCATTTGGACAAGTCATGATATTTAACATGGATGTGGAATGAGTCTGTAATATGTATGTGAAGAAAAATCCCTATGCTTAATAAAAGATTTTTTAAGTGGAACTATTGCAGACAGTATACAGAAATGGGGAAGTAAACTCATATTCGTCCATTTGCTAGGAAGCTTTGTCCAACTTTCTTAAATCTCCTTATAATCACCAAAGCACTACTCTAATTATGTGACACTGTAATATTCTTAGACCATTGACTCATATTTGCTCTCTATTAAGATATATTGATAATCGAAGTCTGATTTCAAAATAGAGTTCTGCAAATGATTCTTTCCTTCCTTTTTGTGATGGTTTTAGGCTGCAAGTAATTTCCTAATGAGGGAGATCCTCCTAAGCAGCAACAAATCAAAAACTGCGTTAGTACTTGTAAATTGTATCATTGCTCCCCTACTGGAAGAAGCTGTTTACAGAGGGTTTTTATTGACATCTCTTGCCTCCAAATTAAACTGGCAACAGGCAGTTGTCATAAGCTCAGCCATCTTCAGTGCTGCTCACTTTTCCATTGACAATTTTGTACAGTTATTCATCATTGGATACGTGCTTGGATGCTCTTATTGTTGGTCTGGCAACTTAGGTTCTTCCATTGTCATACATTCCTTGTACAATGCCTTGATGCTGCTGATGACATTATTGTCTTAAAGTTTACATGTAAGCCATTTTTTTGAAGCATATATTCTGTTTTGGCTACTCATTTAGAGTTGGATGTATTAGTGTAAAACCGTGTATATTGTTTAAGATGTTCGTAGCATTTGGGTCAAGTAGTTGAAAGATGAGATGAAATTAGATTAAGGTAAAGTTTTAGGTTCAAATATTTACGAATTGAAAATCAAAAAGGGATTCGAGAGCAATAATATATTTCCTTTTCCTGGCATGCAAAAGTGATAAAGCTTATTAAAATTGTTCTTCCTTGTTTGGTCATATGATGATTGGAATCCACTTTTCATGATTATGTTTACCTTATAAGGAAAATTTTATCTGGCTTCACATGTTTACATTTGACAGTCAAGCAATAGAGTTTGAATAACAAATTCGTGTCCAAACGAGGAGATAAAGTCTTTAACTTTGAAATGAAAAAGTGCATGATAAGAGGAAAACACTCAATAAATTGGGACACTCGTAGCTTTAAATTTGGTGGTTGTCCACACATCCTTTTTCATTCAAGAAGCTTTCATCATCCATTAATTTGACAAGGAGAGACGTTTGTATTGTATGCAACAGTATAAACATTTGAAACGCCGACAACCACATTGAGGCCCGGAGATGGGGATACATTAATGAAGCGTTATGAAGGAAACAGAATTATTTTCTCAAAAGAAAATCCCTCTCTCTTGCTTTTGCTCCCTGTCTTGGCCCCAACTCATGATCAAGCCATTCTCTCTGTGACACCAACCTGCAATCATGTTTAGAAAATTTAACAGTAATGCATTGCCAACTGTTACAACATTCCATTTCCAAAGGTCATAATGTGCAATTGGATTGACAGGCACGTTTAGCTGGCCCAGATCCTCAGAATCCTCACAAACAGTTCTGGTTATCGTGTAGACTTATGTGCCCATGTAGTCATCAATTAAACTTCATTTTTCTACTAATCAAAAAAATTATGTTCTTGACTTTGCAAATACTATAATGCTTCTTTCGGCTGTTCTAAGCTAATTCCAGCTGGTGGCTCACTTTTCTAATGCCATGGAATGAGCTGTGTTACTTGCTGGATTTGGCACTCCTTATAATTTCAATAGAAGTATTTGTTGCTTCAGCTTGGAGGATGATACTTAATATTAAATTAGATTCCAAAATACTTAATATAATCTCATCTCATCTCACGTTTAATTTTAAACTGTAATGTCAAATATATTCAAAATATTCCTAATTCAAATTTCAAACCATTGTAGCGCTCCACGTCTTAATTAGCTCAAAGGTGTGTGTGACTGTGATTTTCTTGACTTTCTCTGAGTTGAAGTCGCATGGAATTTTTCACAAATTGTAAAATTATTTAAATGAGAAAAATCTGTTAATTTGAAATTTCAGCCCACAGAAAACCATCGTGGGCCCAATTCACGGCAGTCTGGCTCCGGCAGTTCACGAGTTCACCATCTGGGAGGTGGGGACAAGGACCCACATAAAAGGGAGGGTGAGTAAGAGACCCTATCAACGTGGAAGATCAGTTATCAAGTAGACGTGATACCCAGTCGATCTCCACCACGTGTCCTCTGATGCGTTGGATCCCACGAGGTTCCGTTTTAAAGACAACTACTTCAATAGTTTATTCTTGTTGCACCTTAAAAACCTCAAACTCCAGCCGCGCAGCTTCTAAGTTTATTTTTTGTTTCTCTCTCTGTCTCTCTGTCTCTCTGTCTCTTGAAGTTATCTCCTCCCTCTCTGCAGCCACAACACACAGAAGTAATGGCTGGATTCGAGCAGCAGATGAAGGAGAGAGCCAAAGAGCTCAAAGTCTTGTTGAAGAAAGGAGTGAAGATTATGGGCGAGTCATGCAAGAAAGGATGGCACAAAGTGAAGCAGATGAGAAAATAGACGCTCCAACTTAATGGCCCGTCATCTGTTCCATCTCTCTTTATGTTAAAAAAAAAAAAAACCCTTTTTTGTTTATTTTGTTTTAGGTTTTACTATCATGTAAAGTCTGAGTCTTTTTTCTTTTTTTGTTATGCTTCGTCTGATTAACTCTTGGGAGGATTTTTGTTTTTTTGTTTTTGGTTTCTGTTCTAGTTTTCTCTCGGGTTGATCTTTTGATATTGTTTTATATGTTGATTTTTGGTATCTTTATTGTTTAATATTATCTCTATGGCTTGTTAATGCTATAAAGTTTCGTTTTTTTCATTCTCCCTCTTTGTTATTGTTTGTTCTGTTTAACTCAAGCATGGAACTTCATCCTTGTCTAGACTTTTAGATGCAAATTTAAGTCAAAATCTGTTGAGGGAAGCGTTTAATTTAGTTATGTATCAAGGGATTTTCCAGATTGAACAAGGTTCGGATTGATGAAGCGAGAAACAAATTAGAATTTTGGGTTGATGACGGTTGATGTGTCATATCAACTTATCTTTTAAGGTGAGATGTGATTGGGGGATTAAATGTTAAAAACGATTTTCAAAGATATAATTAAACGCTACGTGGAATGAAATGTATGGCAGAAATTCTAGTAGAGTTGCCGAGTTTCCTTCTACTTCTATTGTCTGATAACGAAACTTGACTCGTCTTATATGCTGCTCTGCCATTGAAAAAACCCTCAAAATCTGAACTGGGTATGCCGCCGTTCTTGATTTCTCTTCAAGTTATATTCTGCTAGAGTTGAATGTTGATGCCTTAATCAAATAAATAAATAAACATAAACATGAGCAGAAACAATTTTCTCAAAAGCATATAAAGTTGCCTATACTCGTCAATCACGACTTAGATTTTTTTTCTCCCAATTGCTTTAATATGAACATTTATTCAGTGAGAAATAAATACGATGTTTAAACGTTTAAACTCACATCAAGACATGTTTTCGTGATTTTTAGTATGTACACTTTGTCTGCCGTCACCACTGGGTACATGCATGTTAAGAATATCGAAGTTATTAATCATTGTAAATGCAACAATCTTTACCTTCACAACAACAAAAAAAAAAAAAAAAGAAATCGAAGACGACTTACTATAGCGATGTGTTACTTTATATAATAATTAAATCTGAACTAAGTTAAATTATAAAATAAAAGATAAAAAGGTGTCACATTTTCTTATCGTGCTAACATTAACAGTAAGAATTATTAAGGGTGTGTTCGTTTTGGGGTTTAAATCTTGTTTACTGTGTTACATATTTTTTAATGTATTTTACGTTTAATATCAATCAAATATTCTTTTCAAAATTCAGAACAATTTAATATCAATCACGTATTCTTAAATTCAATTGAAAATAAAAATATAAAATCGTAAAACGAGTACACCCTAATAGTCTATTTGGATAAACGTTATCAAAAGCATTTACCACATGGAGTTTGAAAATGCTAGGTTATCTTAGCATTTCATTTTTTTTTTGGGTCTCATTTGAGTTTAATATTTCGGGTAAAATCTCAATTTTACAACATAATTAAATCAATTTAATCTTAATTTTACAACATAATTAAATCAATATATCTAACATACATATATCGTATTATATGTTAGTAAAAAGGTTGGGAAATAAGTGTCATTGAAGCTTAATTAATTTGGCTCGAAATAAAATGTGATTTTAGTCATGTCAATAATCTTAGTAAGTAAGATTCACTCTTTCTCTTGATATATTTCAAACCAAACGATAGAATAAATTATTTTTTAAACTTAGTGAAATGTCAAGAGAATTGAAACGTTAACTAATCAATTTAATTTAGTTATAAAATTTAGAGGGGTGTTTAGTTGGGGACTCCTTGGTATTATTAAATGATGGATTTAAAATTTACTATTATTCTACTGTGTACCTAATCACATGTTAAAAATTATTAAAATAATAAATACAACATTATTGAAGAAAAGTTTTTATTATTGATAAATGATTTTGATTACTCTAAATAATAAGTTTGTATTATTGCTTTGCTTATTATTTTAAGTTTTTTAACACATGTCCCACATGATGAGACACCTAAAAATTTATTAAAAAATATAAGCGGTTGATGAGGATCCATCTAACCCGTTTGAGACAAACGACGATCCACCCGACGGTGTCCTCACTGTTTCCGGTTATGAATATCCCCGTACAAGATCCGATTCTCTCCGCTTTTTGATTCTCTACTCCGAATCCTACCATAATAATAAACTACGTTAATCATCTGCTGTTGATCGTGTGGGATATCAGAGCTCAAACTACCCTACGGCCTACACGCCCCTCTTCATCCGACAGCAACCAGTTAATATCATGTTCCATCGAACAGGTTATGATTTGTTAACAGAGTGTTTAGGACACGCGGGCCCGGTCAAGCGTTATTTAACAGTAATAAAAAAAAAAATCCATTACAATCACGAATCTTAGCCAAAATCGGTTGAGAGTCGTCTCGTATTTCATTTCATTTCATTTCCGGATTTTCTCTTTTGTCCTTTATTTTTTATTTTTCCCTTCTGGTTTTTCCTTTTACTTTCCCTCGCTTTCTCCCTATCCAAACAGCCTCGAATTTTCTATTCTCTGCGCCAAATGGGGATGAAAATGGGGGATTCGTGCTCGCATCACGCTCTCCTTCTCTCTATGGCTCGCCTTGCGCTCTCTGGTGTTGGACGGAACCGGAAGTTCTTCAAGATACCTATACCTAGTACGCGACGAATATGTCAAGTTAAGGGTTTCTAAGCCTCCTGTTTGATATCCGACTGTTATCTCTTTGCTTTTTTCGTTTTTTAATTAAATTTCAAGAATTCTTGAAATTTGTCATTGCCGCGTGCCGATTTGTTACGAAACATGGAAATTGATGGAATTCGTGGTTGGTGAATCGAGTTTTAGGGTTTGTGAGAAATTCATGTGGAATCTTTGTTCATTAGGGTTTCAAGTAATTTTGTCTGTTGCAAATTTAACGGGTTTAAGTGAATGTTGAGTTTGAAATTAGATTGAATGTATTTCCTGTGAAATTTGAGTTAAAAGGTTAACTTGGTTCCTGATAGTCCTCTGCTTTCGGGTCTTGAAAGAAATAGTCGAGCTTTGATTTGATTTTGGGGTGGTTTTGAAGAAACTGAAGCTTCGGAAAAGAAAATTAGAAGAAGAAGCTGAAACTTATCGAAAGTAAAGAAAAAGAACAAGGTGACGCGACTTTAATTTGAGATTGAGCTTTTTGGCGGGAAAGTTATATGGCGGGAAGGAGGGAATTAGGGTTTCCAAAAACTACCGCTAGTAGCTTGAAGGAACAATTGGCCAGAACCACTCTCAACAATGTGAGAGCACAAGGACACCCATATTTGGAGATCCGTGAAGATGGAAAACGCTTCATATTCTTTTGCACTTTGTGTCTTGCACCATGTTATAGCGACTCTGTGTTGTTTGATCATTTGAAGGGTCATCTTCATGCTGAGAGGTTATCTGCTGCTAAGGTTACTCTCTTTGGAGCAAACCCGTGGCCATTTAACGATGGGGTTCATTTTTTTGAAAATTCCAGTAAAAAGGAGAACCAGTTAGGAGTAATGAATGATAAAAAAGATAGGTTGTTGGAGTGTCATAACAATGATAACAATCTTGCTATTGTTGAATATGGTCGAAATTTCAAACTCAATGATTATGGGCATGATGGGCTTGATGGAGTTCAAGATGAGAGCGAGATTGGACTCCATACTAAAGATGGAAATTGGGGGCTTTGTGATAAGGTGATTCCTGGCGTGTTTCATAACGATGAAATTGCTGATTTGAGAGTAAAGTTCGTTGGTCTTGGACAAATTGCTGCAAGAATTCTTGAGAAGGATGAGGATTCCATTGAGATTTCTAGGCTATGGTGTGAATGGTTGGGGAAAAAGGTCCCAATTGGTGAGGATGCGGACAAGATTCCACATCATGACTTCGCTGTTGTTACTTTTGTTTATACTTATGATCTGGGTAGAAAGGGTCTGTTTGATGATGTTAAGTCATTACTTTTATCTAGCGCTGCAGAGGAATTTGAGGGTGAGGGTTCTGGTAGGAAGAGAAAAAAATCATTTTCAGACCCTGAGGATGTCAGTGAGTCTTTGAGTGATCAATGTAATTCATCTGCGGAAGTTTCTTCAGGATCCAATAGTTCCACTTCAAGGTTGATGTTGGCTCGATATGATGATCAGCTTCTGGACACAAGATTCATATCAAGCAAGTCTGTAAGGCGAGAGTTGAGACGGCAGCAGCGCATAGCTGCTGAAAGAATGTGTGATATCTGTCAGCAAAAAATACTTCCGAATAAAGATGTGGCAGCACTCATGAACATGAAGACTGGAAAACTTGCTTGCAGTAGTAGAAATGTTAATGGGGTAAGAAAGTCAAAGCAGCTGAATTCTGGTTATTTTTAACTGATTATTATTTTATATTGTTTATTGCTGTAATTTAACTCTAAGGTCTCTTTTATTTGTGTAAGAGTTCTTGGGTTCTAATTTTGCTTGACACTTTTTTTTTGGTTACATGGTTTTGTGATTCTGTTGGAGTTTGACATTTTCCTTATTTGATTAAACCTAAAAGTTCACAATTGGTTTACGTTTTGATTTTTCACTTTACTTGTAGATATTTCATGTATTTCATGTTTCCTGCCTCATACACTGGATACTTCTCTGCGAGTTTGAAATAATGATTAACCAGTCAGTCATTCCAAAAGGGAAACGAAAGTCTAGGAGAAAGAATGTAGGGAAGCGCAATGAGCAGGGAAAGCATCGAGAAAATGTATCTGCAAACCAAATTTGTTCAGTACTTTGTCCAGTGTGCCAGGGTACTGGTGTACACATTAAAGGAAATGAGCTTGAGGAAGTAACCATTACTCTGTCTCAGGTGTGTGCATTTTGTGGAAAAATTTTCTAAGTTTCCATATAATTTGGTGGTTTTGCTCTTTTTTCATGAATAGCATATAGTATAAATTGAATGGTATAAATTGAAGCTACGTTCTTTGACTCTCTGTTTGACCATATAGCTACAGTGCTTGTCATGCTGTGAAATTTTCCATTTACTTCTTTGTTTTTACGCTTCACGTTGGAAATATTTTATTTTTGTACAAAAATCTTCACCAAGCTAAAATGGAACATTTCATGTTTCTAGATGTGAACCGAAAGGAAATTATGAATTGCTAAGAAGCAAGAAAGAAATGCTCATCTACTTTTTCTATAGAGGGCTGCTAGAACCCTATAGAGAAGTGGCGGCCATCTACCTGTAAAATTTCTGGAAAGTTATTTCGTGAAGAAAAAATGCCAAATTGTACTGCAGAATCATGGCAACTTTCTTCTTAAATAACCTCATCTTCCCTATTATTTCAGATGTTTAGATATAAGATTAAAGTGAGTGATGCACATAGAGCTTGGATGAAAAATCCTGAAAAGTTGCGGAACTGCTCCACAGGTTTCCATTTTCCTCCCGAATCCGGAGACAAGTTTCAGGTTTGCAAATTTCTGCTTATAACTTATTTATTTACGACCATTTGCAGTATTTGTCGTTATTTAAGTTTGTTGAAATTGTTTTTTCTTTCAATTACTTGGTTGCAGGAAAAGGTATTGCCTCTCAAATTGCTTCATTTCTACAGTGCTGATGAGTAGAAGTCATGCACAAGTTTCCTCAGACAAGCCTTGCCTTGCCTTCTAACCTTAGGTTTAGTTGTAGCATTTAAAAGTTAATGTAAACAAACATTTTTAGGGTAACCTGTTGTACAGGTAACTCATGTTTTTTCTCAAGAAAACATGAAAATATCACTTCAGATAGAAGGTTGGGAAATTGGGGGCATTTAACCTCTGTGGATAGCTGTATATATGTTCTCTAACAGAGGTGCATATATCAGTGTACATTGCTGACATATGTCTGCATTGTAAACGAATTGGTGTTTAATGGTAGTTTGTGTCTTATGTTTGATGGTTCACACTTCATTTCTTTATACTTTTTATTTTCTATTACAATTATTAATCTATAATCTTTCTGTAGTTTTCTTTTGCTAACCATGGTTAAGATTTTATTATGATCGACTGCTGATCCCAGTGGCTGTTTCTTTTTGTGATTTCAGATTCATTAGTTTTTTCTTCATGCTCCGTTGCCCTTGAGTAACATTATCACAATCCTCGTTACTAAAACTTGTGATTGTTGAAATGAGAATCTAAACTTAATTTTGTGTTGTGTACTGGTTTCTTATATTTGTTCGGCAATTGAAGCTCTGCCTTGGAATTTCAAATGAAATGGTGGTATCGAGTAGTCGAAGATAATGTGAAACACTATTACAGCTAATCCTATGGAATTCTCTTTCTTGATCTACGTATCTCCATCACTCTCTAGAAGGCTGAACCTATGAGAAACAGTTTTTGTGGCTGGCTTGACTATCCTCAGATGACCGTAACTAGCTAACAAATGTAAATTTCTCAGCATGTCAAGTTAAATACGGGTGCTGGTTAGGATCTCCAGCTAGCGAAACAGCGGCGAGTTTATCTTAGGATTCTCCAGCAAGCATCACAGACGATCCTTAATTTACCGCTTGACAAAATGGAACATACGTGGCATTGAAAATTGAAACCTTACAAATTAAGTTTCAAGGTTAAGAATGGAACTGAATCTGACCTATGGTAAGCTCATAATACTAAGCAATTCAAGTCAATGGTTTATCTCGTAATCAGATGTGACCCTTTACCAACTCAAAAAGTAAACTGTTTGAATAGATTTTGCAGCCGAAGATTTCAGAAGCTGATGCGTGTTAACCCAATTTTTCGTCTGTCCAAGAAATGAGCAGCCGGCCCGTTGAGTTTCTGCGTAAATATTTAAGCGAAAATAGAGTAATCACGCATACGTGCCGGCGGCCTCATCCAACAAGAGATTACCTGTACAAAATCCCAGTTGACAAGCCGGCCCACCTTTCATGCATGACCACCTTGGTCGTTCTTCGGCACACTATATAAACCTTTTATATATGCAAGAACTAGATACTATGCAATAGCATTAATGGGGTACTTAAGTCTACGCAAGAAGTTGATGCACTTGCTTTTTGTTCTAGCACTGGTTATTTCTCTCATGGCCATGGGAGGTTCTGAGTGTGAGGCTCGGCCATTGTCAGCCAATAAGGTTTCAAGATTCAGTGATGAGAATTCATTGGAGACAAGGCTTAGGACCCTTGGGACAATGCTGCCCAAAGGACAGCCTGTGCCACCATCTGGACCCAGCCCTGATATAAACTGACTCGTACTCTCTCTTACATGAACAATGGGATTTACGTTTGCTATATATGCTAAGAGGAAAGCCACCGTGGAGGCCATACATGCATATCATTCAATACGATAGTAAGAAGATTAGAAAGCTATACTATATATAAGTTATTGATTATATATAGGGTGATGGCAATGTTGTAATGTTCTATTTATTTCTTCTATTCATTCATATATATTTTATATACATCGTTCTTGACTTGCAAATTTACAAGTGGAATTGAATTCTCACAAACTTGTGTTCCCAAAAGCTTACGACTTGTAGACGATTAATGGCTGCCCGAAACTTGCACTACAATGTAAAAAGAGATATTCATTAATTGTTAAGTGGTGATGTTGTATTGAACGTTCAACGAGAAGTACCCAGATTATTATTCAAATCGAGCTCAAACTCATAAGCAGCGCGTGAATGGAGGATATGTGTTGCCATGTTGACACTATAAATAAAAGCAAACTGAAGGTCATTCAACTTGTCGACACTCGAAACATCGTCCCTGTCACTCAACTTACAATCCCCTCGTTGAAAATGGCAACTCTGTCTGCAGAGATGGTCTACTTTGTTTCTCTCCCTTCCTTGGGAAAATTATAAATGTTTCGTGCATCACCATGGTCCTATTTTAATATTGTTGATATGGAATAAATCAAGTGTGGTTTAAGCTGCTATAAATCATGTGTTTCCAATTTATGATACTATTGTTTCTTAGATACTTCGAGTAGTTACAAGTTTCTATATATGGTCATAAACATAGATTTTTTAGCTTTCAATAAAGGAAGATTCGTAAGTCTATTACTCTAATTTTCTTGACGAAAACCTAATTAATCCTTAGAGATTAATTAGCTAGAGGAGTGTAGATTATCAATCGCAAAGTTGTCTTAATTTTAACGTTGGCTTGTCACCGTGAAGACAGTAAGTAATGAGGGAACTTGAGTGCTTGCATAAAGTTAGAGGATAGCCACTTAGATATTTTTAATACTCATCTTCCAAGATCTACAATGTTCTAATAATTTCATCTACACGCAAATTTTGAAAAAAGATAAACTTACTTATAAAGAAGAAATTTTGAAAATGTTAGGAACTAGAAAAATCACATTATTTGTATATTACAATCACATTTTAATTTAATGACTTACTGAGTTGAGAATAAAATATAGTTTTCCAACTAATTAGAGGCCAAAGGATATTATGACCTTAGAAATAAGAGTAAGAAATAATAACTTTATCCATGTACCCATGTATCCGCATGCCCATACCCTAACAGAGAGAGTATGGATATCACTTTTATAAATTTGGGTACGATAAAAGTATAAAAAATTAGATGTTAAAGGATATGGATAAAGTAAAGGTATGAGTCTAAACCCTATCTATACCCTTTATATTCTTTAAATACCCTATTAAACAAATTATTAATACTAATTAAATAAAATATAAAGAGTTTAATACTTAAAGCATAAAACTCTATATTTTAATATAACTTAAAATGTATTTACTATTAAATTTAATTGTTATTTTATCATTTGATATTATACGAGTTGTTGAGTTAGGATCAAAATCATGATTGATAATTATAAGAAATAGATCTTGAAGGGTATTAACATCCAGTTTTTTATGGTCATTTTAGTTTTTTATTTTTGTTAATTGTTTTTGGATAAATTACAAGAAGAAGATCATGAAAGTTTTGTTAATTAAGTTTTTTTTTTGTTAGTTAGAGTTTTGAGTCATATTTCGATTTTGTTCAATACAATTATATTGTGAGTATTATTTTTTGATTAGACTATATAGATATCCTTTTATAGATAAATATAATATATTTTTTTATTAATAGATATAGATAAAATGTGAGTATAAATCTCAAACCCTTAAAAGATATAGATAGAATATGAGCATCAACTTTTCAATAAGGGTTGAGTAAAATACTGGCATATCCTATCCGACTGTACCCTACCCCACACATTGCCCGTGATCAAGAATGAGTCTGACACAACACAGTAAAGTAATTAGTGTAAACATCGCAGCAAATTCGATTATTTTACAACTTAATTAGATTATTATATTAGCACTATTCCTGCGTTGTGCCACTCTGAAATTGCCTGTTTCAAGTCCCGTCTTCTCAACGGAGACACAAAACCAAAGCAATAAAAATGAAGCTTCATTTCACAAGCAAGTTTTTGCCTTTCTTGCAACAAAACCGTCAAAGCTCGTATGGGGTTTTAGCTTCACTTTTTCCCCCCAAGACAGTCACCCCTTCTTCTTCAAATAAATCGCTTTATGAACGGATTCAGATCATTCGCGACCCAAAGGCTTCGGTAGTACCAGTACTGGAGCAATGGGTCAGTGAAGGGGGAACAGTTGGTAAATCACAACTTCGATATCTTGTTCGAACCATGAAGGATTTTAAACGCTACAATCACGCTCTTCAGGTCCCATTTCTTCATACCCTTCGCTCTCTCAATCGATTCAAGTTTTTAGATTTCTATATGTTCTCTTAAAGTTTTAAACTTTTTGTAGAATTAGTGAATCCTTGCCTCCTTGGAGTGTCCTGCTGAAATTAGCTTTACTTAAAATTGAGTGCTGACTCCTAGTATAAGTTAAAACTGTTTGCTGAGATAAATTTTGCTTTTCAAACTTGTCTCTACAAAGTTGTAATTTGGTAGGGATTATTTGGCTACAATTATTAAAATAAATCAATCAATCAATCAAACAATTCATTTTAAAATGGTGGATTTCTCTTGCTGTAGAATTAATGCTGGTTTTTTCTTTTTTGAAACAATGTGTAAAAGAAAACAAGGAAACTCATTTACCAGAATTTGGTTGTGGAGGGAGATACAAATACAAGAGTGGAAGAAAGAGAACACAGAGAAAATTGTGGAAATTTTAATTGTTAAAGTTCTGTTATTATGGGAGTGGGAGAAATAAGGAAAAGTTGGTTGTAAAATACTTCTTCTCTAACGAGAAGACACAACAATTCAATCTGCAAGTTCTTACCATTTATATTAATTTTTTGAACTCCTTGAGCCTTTTATTTCCTCTCATTTGTTTGTAAATTTAAAAAACAAAAAGAATCATGTACATGGCAACATCACCTTATGGAGAGTTAATTAGGCAGTCCATCGTGACCGAATGTTTAAACTCTCCTTTCGTTTTTCTTTCATTTAATATGTTGGTAGACTTATTTCGAATAGATGACTAGATAAATTTTTCCTGGGAAGGAACCTGGTAGTTGTTATATTACCATTAAATAACATTTCTTTTCTTCATTTTATGTTATACAGATATCTCAATGGATGACGGATCGCCGCTATCTTCAGCTGTCATCGAGTGATGTTGCACTTAGGTTGGATTTGATTTATAGAGTTCAAGGTATAGAACATGCAGAAAATTACTTCAATGCTATTTCAAATAATTTTAAAACATATAATGTATACGGGACTCTTCTCAATGTCTACGTGCTAGAGAAATCTGCTGAGAAAGCGGAAGCTGTTATGCGGCAAATGAAAGAGAGAGATTTGGCAACATCATCATTCCCATACAACATGCTAATTAACCTTTACACTCAGACTGGAGACTATGATAAGATTGAGATTTTGATTCAAGAGATGGAAGAGAAGGGAATTCCTCAAGATAAGCACACGTTGAGAAATCGAATGGTTTCTTATGCTTCAGCATCTGACATTTGTGGGATGGAAAGGGTCATGAATTTGATGGAGGATCATCCTTACCTTTATTTTGATTGGAAAATTTATTCAATGGCGGCAAATGGGTATATAAATGTCGGTTTGATTGAAAAGGCTTTGCCAATGCTAAAGAAAATAGAGGGAATGGTGCCATTCCAAAGAAATAAACTGGCAGTTGAGTTTCTTATTACTCTCTACACAAGATGTGGAATGAAAGATGAGCTATACCGAGTTTGGAACATGTACAAGTCATTAGATGAACAAAAGGATGCACCATATGCGAGCATGATAACAGCGCTTGCTAAGCTGGATGATCTTGAGGGTGCTGAGAAAATCTTTGACGAGTGGCAGTCTTGGTGTACCACATATGATTTTAGGGTTCTGAATAGGCTTCTTGTTGCTTACAGCAGAAAGGGTCTTCTTGAAAAGGCTGAATCTGCTGTAAATAAGGCTGTTGAAGGGAGAACGCCTTATGCCAGTACATGGAATGTGCTAGCTGTAGGATATACAGAACATAACCAAATGTCCAAGGCGGTTGAGATGTTGAAAAGGGCAATCGCAGTTGGAAGACAAGGCTGGTGGCCAAATTCTGTCACCTTGAATGCCTCCCTGGATTACTTGGAAGGGCAAGGGGATATTGAGGGAATAGAAGATATGATAATGTTACTAAAGAATTTAGGTCCTTTGACCAAGGATATTTACCACAGATGGCTGAGGACTTGTGTTGTAGCTGGAGGTTCAGTTTCGGAGGTTCTAGATCATATGAAAATGGATGGTTTGACAGCTGATGAAGAAACACACAAGATTCTTGAAACTAGGCCTAGTTTTTAGCCTTTTGGTTCTGGAGGTTCCAGATTCAACTCTGGAATTTACGCCTTTGGGCAAGGTTGCTGTTGTGTTACTTACATTCATATACTAACACTGTCAGCTGAATTTTGCTGATTGTTTCCTCTCATCAATTTCACTATTTCTTAGGCTAATTTGATAGTACTCCTGATAATCATTTCATTTTATCTGCATTTCTACTCACACCACTATGCCATTTATTTGGCTCCTCAGCACTTAATTGAACGAAGTCTGCTTATAATGTCTCCTACCAAAACTTTTATCGTAGGGCAGGAAAAATCTTGAAGGCAGTCAAGATTAATTTGCAACTTCGATACAAGGGTGAAGGAGGAGGCAGCCAACTATTTTCTTTACTGTTTGAATTGAATTGTCTTTCATTCATCTTTTTTTTTTTTTTTTGAACATTATAGAAATATTTAATGGGATAAAAAAGTAAAAATTATATATTTTGAGGATATTGTAAAAGCAACATCTAATAATAATTTTAAGATGACACTTATTTGGAATAAAAAGACATTTAAAAATATTTTTATATTATGGGCTGTTTTAAGTCGGGCTCTAAAAGCTTGTTTGGGAGAGGGTCTTCTATGGTGGGAAAGGGCAGTTCTGTTAAATTTTGTTATAGATTCTAGAATCTAGAATCTTGTTTTAAAATATTAATTTTGATTAACATAACTATTTATGTATTTTATATTTGAATACTAAAATATATAAAAATATTTGACCAATAATTTTTACTTATATTTAAAATTATATTTTATATATATTCCAATCCATTGTGTTATTTAAAAGAAAAAATTTGAAAAAAGAAAAAACAATTTTATGCGTCAAATAATTAAAAACCCGTCTTAAACCTCCCAGCAATGCTCAGCTCTACGCTCTGCCGAAAAATGAAACTTGTTCCACTTGGATCGAATCCATGGTGTCGATTTGGCATTTCAAGGGTTTTTACTTTCTGGGTTCGGTTCCACTCCACCGGAACCCTACCCTCTTCATCTCCTCAGCCAACTGACTCTCTCCACCGAAGGATCTCAAGGGCCGGACACCCAACTGCTTCAATGGCTGCTGTGCTCGACCAGTGGCTTGACGAAGGGAAACACGTCAAACCGTCTGAGCTCCAACGCTTCCTAAGAATGCTCCGTAAATACCGCCGCTATAACCATGCTCTCCAGGTCAGTTTCCCTCACTTTACGCGAATTTTTCTTTTTTCTTTTTTGGTTGGCTTAGCCAATTGGGGTTCGAAATTTTGACTTCAGAATTCTTAAATAACGATTACCCGAATGTTGTCTTATAATTAGATATCGGAATGGATGAGTGGTCAAGGGAATCATGATCTATCCCCTGGAGATATAGCAGTTCGGCTTGATTTGATCTCAAAAGTCCATGGCTTGGAAGAAGCTGAGAAGTATTTCAATAGTATTTCTGATAGTTTAAGAGTTTCCCAGGTTTATGGTGCACTTTTGAACTGCTATACATCTAAAAAGTCCTTGGAAAAAGCAGAGGCTATCATGCAAAAGATTAGGGATTTGGGATTTGCAAATACGCCGCTTTCTTACAATGCAATGTTGAACCTTTATTCTCAGCTGGGGAAGCACGAGAAACTAGACGTTTTGATGCGAGAGATGGAAGAAAAGGGCATCAGTTATGACAAGTTCACGTTCAACATTCGGTTGAATGCTTATGGTGCCACTTCGGACATAGAGGGAATGGAGAAACTTCTAAAGAAGATGGAAGCTGATCCTCATTTCAAAGTGGAATGGAATGCTTATGTCGTGGCAGCTACTCATTACTTGAAAGCTGGCTTAATTGAGAAGAGTTTGGCGATGCTGAAGAGGGCAGAGCATCTAGTTGGTGACAAAACGAAAAGGTTTGCTTATGAAGTTCTTCTCACTTTATATGCTTCTGCTGGGAATAGAGATGAAGTGTATCGCATATGGAACTTGTATAAGAAATGGGGAAAGGTCTACAACTCAGGCTATATGGGTATGATAAGCTCCTTGATGAAGTTGGACGACATCGATGGTGCAGAAAGGATCTTGGAGGAGTGGGAATCTGGACATTCAATTTTTGACACTCGGATACCAAACGTTGTAGTCAGTGCGTATTGCAGGAAAGGTCTTTTGGAAAAGGCCGAATCACATGTAAACAGGCTTATAGAGAGTGGAAAGGAACCAGAAGCAACCACATTGGATCGTCTGGCAACTGGATACTATGCTTGTGGTCAGATGGCGAAGTCAGTGGAAATAATGAAGAAAGCAATCTTGTCAAGCCAACCAGGATGGACGGCCAACCGTTTTACATTGGCAGCATGTTACAAGTATTTAAGATGTCAGGAAGATGTGCAGGAAGCAGAGGAGCTTTTGAAGTTACTTAGGGAGAGGGGTCATTCTGTAAATGATATATGTGATCCATTACTAAGTAAACATGTTGGCCCCCAAGCCCTTGATCAGATGGAAACAGAGGAACAGATTGTTTTTGATGCGGAGCACACAGATGTTATTGAGTTAAAGGATGAAGGCAACAGCTGAACAATGATGTAGGGATTAGTAAATTGCCAAAAGAAATTGTTTGTATTTTATCATCTTTCAATTATCTGGTTCTGAATTGGACATCCCTCTTGAATTTTTCTGCCACATTTGTTCCAGATGCTAGTATTGGTGCAAGGGAAAACATTTTATTTTTTCTTCTGCATTTGGTGAGTATGTTCATTGGATAGATTGGTTTGCCATTTCTTGGTTGTCAAGAGACAAAATTCTGTCATTCTTATTTGACAGAACTAATTTGCCAAAACTAAAGTACATTGAATCAGGCGGCAAGGACTTAGATGTATGCTTAGAAGTTTCTATTTTTCTTATAGCCCAGTTAAAAGAGCGGCCCTGGTTTTAACTGGAGCCAGGGATTTAACATCTCCGGTAAGGAAGGTAGAAGAAATGGCCCAATCAAAGGGGTCTTAATTTTTATATACTTGTATAAACCACTGAAACGCATTGTCGTTTTAATTGATTAATCTATTCACCATTGAGCATTTAAGAAAGCAAATATTCTTCTTATTATGGCGTTTAGTTTTTGATTGTTGGATTGATGACAAAGCAATATCACCGCTATTCCATTAAACATGTGTTGAAGAATGGAATCGCAAATTTCCTTTTTTGAGTCATGAGAATATGCTCGAGTATAATGCAGCTACACGGAGACCAAGTTGAGTTACTAAACAGATGAACGATCATAAAATCGTTTACACAGATACATGCTGTAACTAAACAGAGCATACACTTTTTGGAGTCATGAGAATGTACTGAAGCCTAATGCAGCTACACGGACACCAAGTTGAGTTACTAAATAGATGAACGATCATAAAATCGTTTACACAGATACATGCTGTAACTATACAGAGCATATTTGGCACCTGTCGAAGACGAATAACAAGAGGACAAATGAGTTCACATTTCAGTGGAATGAACTGTAACCATTAAAGAAGTCATAACCCATAAACCACATCTTTGAAGAGATTAATATTAATACACAACCAGTAGCTAATGGAAAAATGGACCAGGGCACAGGGAGTGCCAAACTGTTGAGATATATTTATCTATCCATCCATCAGTAGCTGGATTTAGGTGTGAAAGCAAATTTTATATATATATATATATATATATATATATATATACAACTCTCACTTTAATTGAGATGATGGAGAAACAACTTTTATAGTTTGAGCCACATCTTTAAACTATTAGACCGAAATGTTGTAACCAGTCACCTATCTTGAAATTCACGTTGGAAATATTTCTTGTGCTTAAAATAGTTGAAATGCTTGGTGCTGAAGGGTTGGCTTTCTTATAAGATTGTAGATGTTTTTGCGCTCTGTATTGCCTAAAATACTAAATATAGAAAAAGATTATTAGGAAAGTAAGAGTATCCGATTGACAACCCAAATGGGGAGAGTAGAAAATGAGAGACTACCAAACCATGCAACCAGGTTTCCGTTTTCCACTCACCGGAAACCTTTCACATCATCTGGGTGGGAGCTAGGCTGGGACGACGGCCATGTATTTTCTTTGGCTGACAAAGACGTTGACATTTATAGGGCTAGGCAACATTTTATGGTACAGAAAGAGCTGGTCTTTGGATTTTTGTAGTTGTAGAATTATAAAGATCATCTGCAAATTTTATTTACTAGCAACTAGTGGCGTATGCCAGATTGCTACTCCAATAAGTACGGCATGTGATGAGCTCTTCTCGCAACTGAAAGAGTCTGACGAACTTCTGGACAAAAGAAGGCAACAGCCTCTTTGGCCACTTCGCAGGTCACTGCCGTAGGAGTCAATGTAGATAGAGACTGGCAACCTCTTTGGTCTAAATGAAATGACATCTTTTCTTGGAGGATTCTCCACCTTGATAATACCCCATAACCACCGCACCATCCTATGCATTTATTGAGAGAAAATGAAAAGCGACATTTGCCTTGTAACCAAATGGAGTAGAACTTCACAGCAACCGTGACGTAATTACGAGCAGACTTATCAACTAAAATATTCAAATCAAGAACATGCTAGTTTGAAAATCTCAACCCTCTTAAACAAACATGAAAAAAAAATTAGAACAATGTGTAAAAGCTTAGCAATCATATATCATGGACGTTAGCTTTGGCTTAACCAATATCAATTTGCTAACAGAAAAAGCTTGTTTAGAACCGCTGGCTGTGTAGACGTTTTAGAACTTCTATGTTATTTTGTGTGCGATCCAATTCCACCCATGTCGGCAATAAATTATAAGAATTCATCAATAAGCCACTTCATAGAGCTAAAACAAAAACTTGTAATTACTTACATATTGCAGCACAGGGGAGACATATCTGATTCTGTATCATCTAATATTCCGGCTGAATGCCCGTATTACAGTACTCTATGTTTTTACAGGTATACAATGGATGAGGAATAAGGGAAAAAAAAAATTGAATCAGAACAGAAGAAGACACAGAATAGTGCAACACAAAAGGAAAAAACATATTCTGTTAAGTGACTTATCGGCCTGCATAATATGCCTTCTGATCCTAGGAGTGGTGCTTCCTGCAAGATGATAGGAGTTTGGATACATATACATATTGGTTATTGAGTTGCCAAATACCCTTGCATAAACCATTTCCCCGAACATTCCAATCATTGGATCGGTCACATTTGTTGTCCTTCCACCCGAGCTAAGACTTGGTGAAGCAAGATAACTGCCTGGTTGAGAGTAGTACAGCTGCGATTGATGATGATGATGATTGTGATATTGAAGTGGCATTATGCGTGGACTCGCAGTGCTTGGTGAATCAATCCCACAAGCAGGACCAAGAGGTCTCCGTGGTATGACTAAACCAAGATGAGGGGCCTTGCCACTGGATGACTTCACAGTCTGGCCCCGGCCATAGAGAGGGACAAGCGTGTCTGGAGAAACTTCAGCTTTGCATACAGGACATAGCTGCTGTTTCTGGCCTTGATCCTCAGTAGATATGTTATGGAAATGAAGCCATTTGTAAATGCAGGGCCAGCAGTATAAGTGACCACACAGTGTTACAACCGGATCTTGCACAGAGTCTAAACAGATGTTGCAATCAAAATCCAAGGGACTATCATCAGATCCTGCCACTGCATCCGAGGTAGATTGCCAATTCTCCAAGGGAGATTTGTCTTCTCTATTGAAATCATTTTGAGCAAAGTAGTGCTCCATGGTATTCTTCTCTCTTTCAGAAATGCTTTCTTCTACGCTTAACTCTGAAAACATATGCATAGCCAAAATGGGTTAATATCGTCGACTAAAGGTTAAGGCTCATGCTTCACAAGTCGCATTTCATTTTGAAGGAAGAAGCTACATTTCAACACCGGATAGCTTGCCAGACAGGTAATCCAATTCACAAGACATTAATTTTCATAACCACAATACAGACCTTTATTGGTGGTAAAATACCAATAATTCAGATGATAAAAACATAGCAACCACACATGCCTTGCCATATATATATATATATATATATTCAAGGCATACAATTAGCATTTTTTAGTTGGTTCAAAACATGGCTCATTCTTAGTTGCAAGGGCCAAGGCAAACATAAGTCCTTTCCTCTACCAGCAAGTTAGATTAAATAATAAATGCATGGGTCCTGGCTGCTAATTCATCTCCAATCAGAGTTTTATAAACTAACAAATTGACAAGTTATCTACAACCAGAACATGAGGAACTTAAAATTAATTTTAAATGATTGATTCTCCTAGAAAAATTTAATTAAAAAATACACTGTAGAACGATTTTTTAAAAAAAAAAAAGCAAGGAAATAATTTCATTTTGGACTTCTACAAAGGATTGAGTATAGATCTGACCAAGTTTAGACAAATAGATCTTCTACTGTAAAAAGATAAGAGTGCAATATCTCAAGGTGAAAATTAGGTAGTACATAAATTCATTGGACCACACTTCACAAAAACTACTATCATAAACTTGGTGTTTTCGACCAGCCTCTCAACTACTTGCCAACTTTCAATGGTGGGGTACCTAACATGAAATATTAACTATCATGGAAATATATGACTGAAAAGTGAAGCCATACAATACGAAGACCGACCAGATTGCATAAATCGTAATCAAATTTCTGTTTTTAGGTTGTCCGAATTTTCCAGTAAATATTGTTTGTTTTTCATCGCAAAAAAACTCTCTAAAGAAGGATGATAAGTTTTAATTTCAAAACACATTTTTTTCTTCTTCTTCTTTTATTCCCATTCAAGAAGCATGATGGTGAAACTAAATAGTTGAGAATCAAATTTCTCATGATCCGAATAATTTAAATAATAGATAAGAGATGAACCAAACCAGAAATGAAGAGGAAGCAGCTAAGATATAAAACTTTTGTTGTGTATGGACAAAGAAAGATCCGAATTTGATATTATTCACCACAAAGCAGTGGCTGAGGAATGAGATTCCAAGCGTAGCTAATTCCTACAGCATATCTCCTGATGAATTAATAATGAAACTTTACATGGCCTTTTATCACAAGTCATCCATGGAACTACGTTGAACAAATCTTACAATTTGTACTTGAAGGTAAAGTAAAGGATACAGATAACTTAAACAAGGGGAAAAAATTCCACTTTCTCCATTATTTTGGGCCTGAAATCAATCTAAACAAAGAGAAAATTATAGCGAGAGAAACCACTCGGCTTGTCTCATCTGACCCAGATGAGTATGTGATTTGGAAGGTGACAAAACAACAGCGGCCATAGAAACAATAAACGCATGGTTGCGTAAGCACTTGCTGGAAATCAGGCTTTCCGCTTTCACTTTCCTCAACCGTTTCGTATTTTTAGATTTAAGAGACTCTTGAAATCATCGAAAGATGAAGAAACGAATCAGAGCCGGCTACAAAAGAATCCCATTTTTCAAGGCTCTAACTCTAAATCGCATAACACTCAGAACCCATAAAATATTTTGGTAAAATCTTTAGCTTCTCGAAACAAGCTCTCAATTTTAATCACCAAAATAACATCTTTTTTTTATTTTCTTCATATATTTGTTTCTACAAGAACAGAGTCGTAACAGAAAACAGAACAAAACCCAGATTATCAAACAAAAACAGAAAACAAAAGTAACAGACTTGTTGCCACTCCCTGGACAGATGAATGAAGATAAAATTCAAAGACTCAAAACTTGATGACAACAGGAAAGAAGAAAAATTCATTTATTAAGCTCTCAAAAGCAATAAAAGCAAGTAATCATCAACCCGAAAACCAGTGCATTTAAACGAAGAATAAATGCAAAGAACAAAAGATCCGGAACAAGATAACATACCAAGACTGAAGAAACAGAGTCAAAGGTGGCTGCCACTCCTCAAGCAGGTGAGGCGAGGCCGCCTCTTACTGTTATTTTAAGAGGCAAAATTTCAAAGTCTGTCCTGTCCTGTCTTCAAACGAAAACAGAGAGACCAGAGGAGGAAAGATAGCTAAAGAGCAATCACGGTTGCAGCCATTTTATATCAGAACATATATAGAGAAAATTGAATGATAGATAAATCAGATATGGCTCTATCTATCTATATACTCGCAAGCATGCCTGCAACTCCCTCTCCCTCTCTCTCTCTCACGTGGCAGCTACGTTGTGCGCATTGCGCGCCGGTTCTGGAGTTTCTACTTCTCTCTCTGTTTTTTTTTTTTTTTTCAAATTTTGTTTTGTTCTTTTTTGGTGGTTATGAAACGCCCAGGTTGGACATAGAAACATAACATCATCATCTATTTGATGTTTCGGAATTAATCTTGATTTTATCCTTCTGTGAAACTCGACTTATTAATCATATACTATTAATGTAATAATAAATTAAAAATGATATTGTGCTGTGATTGTGAATGTGTAGGCTTTTATTAGGCCGGTGGATAGGAATTTGGATTTTTATTCACCTAAATTTTAGGTTTTAAATTCACGTGCAACACACCGCTTAACATTTTTGTATAAAAATAACACAATCTATTATTTACTGAATTAAGGATTGAATCAAAGCCTGTTTGTTTTAACTTTTTTAAGTAGAGTTTATTGAAGTATATCTTTTAGGTATAAAACTTCTCAAAAGATAGTTTTTATTAAAAAGTTAATTATTATTGGTTAAAAAATTAGTTTTTATTAAAAAGTTAATTATTATTGATTAAAAAATTTAAAGATATTTATTATAATTAAATTATTAAAATAGAGTTATACTATAAAAAAATAATAAAATTAAATATTTAAAATTAAATAAGTGTGTCTTTGATATTTTAAAACAAAAAAATATAAAAATAATTTTCTTAAAAGCCTTCATCTTGGACTTCTCTTATAATATATATAATATCTTTTTTAATAAGCTATAAACTCTCTTTAAATAACAACCAAATAATATAAAAATAAATTAAAAATCAATAAAAAAAACCTAAACAAATGCATTTCCATGGCACTGTTAGGATAATTAATGCTGGACCCTTAACCTTATTGTGCGGGTACATGACCTTTCGTACCTTGTGTTGGGTGTTTTGATGTTAATTACATTTCGCAATCGGTGCAATTAATTTCTTTATCACTCTTGTATTTGATTATATAATAATTTTCACGTAACGTTTGATGATTCCAAATGCATTTCTCTTTTAGAATATGGCTCCTTATTCATTTTTCTTTTAGAATACACATGGGATTTCCTTTTGGTTTGATATATATTATGTATTTTATATTTATGATAAGCTACTTAAACTTAAATTTGTAATACAAATTCTCGCCATTTGATTTATTATATATAGTCTAATGGACGCAAGTTAAAAATCTAAGGGATAATTACTTTTAATGATTAATTTATCAACTTCTTGTTATTTGATTATAATAGATGAATAGCTATAAATTAGTATTATAAAATTTAACTAAACTATTTGAGGTCCAACGACATCAACTTATATTTAAATTCTGGAGTATAAGAGTTAGGAATTATATTTATACATAAAATTCTTTCTTAAATTATATATTTTATTAATGGTCACATCTTGTAAATAGGATAATGATTCTTTGAATGTTATAATTTTAATTACATGTATAAAAAACGATTATATAAAAGAGTAGTAGAAAATTTATGTCAATGTCAGCTTGGATCGGATGATAACATAACAATTTGTCCGAATGCAGCACGACTCGATTCGATTAGACTAATCATCTTGTTCATGGGCCACATAGTTATTAACTATAATTCAAGGGCGGTTCAGATAATTGAGAGATTCGATTTGATTTTTGACACATTTTTCTTATTATTGTCAAATTATTTATGAACTTAATATTCACAATTAAGTATTATTAGTTGGTTGTTAACAATGCAACATCCAGAATAGAATTTGTGAAAACTTTATAATAATAATAATAAAAATAAAATTGGATTTACGTGGGAGCCACGTCCATTCTTGGTGGTGCCAAAATTTACAAGAAATTCTTACCTCTAACCTAAACTGTAATGAAATTGTATTTTTTGTAGCTTTAGAGTGTAGCCTTGTCCTTTTATTAATGTGACAACTGAACTCCGTGATTAATAAGATATTGAATTTGATTGTTCCCTGCCCTGCTTTGCATGAACAACCCCCATAAATTATCAAAAAAATTGAAAAATATATAAAATTATGGGTCTTAAATGAAATTTATACACATCCTGAAAAATTTTCATGTCATAAACATTTTATTGAAAAAATAACTAAAATGTCCTTTGAAACTCAAACAACGTGACGAAGAGGACATTCGACATGTCAAGTCATGTCGAAGATTTCAACCGACACTCGACATCATCGTCGATGTTCACTTGACACTAGACATAACATGTCGAGTCTTATCGGATGCACGGACCGACACTCGATATAACGTTATGTCAAGTGTCAATCCGTGCATCCGATAAGACTCGACACGTTATGTCTAGTGTCGATTGAACACCGACGATGATATCGAGTGTTGGTTGAAGCATCCGACAGGACTCGACACGTCGAGTGTATTCTTCATCAAGACGAAATGCGTCGATTTTCACAATTTTTACACACATCAAACCAAAAAATCAACCAAATAATACTTCATTTAACCCCACAAACACAGAAAAATACAAAATACAAACCCAAACTCAAATCCTCAAATTCAAAATCCCTAAAATCTATCACAAATCCCCAAACACAGAATAAGTTTCTCGTTCCTCTTGCTGCGTTTCGGACTGCGTTTTCGACGGTATCAAGGGGTATTGAAAGCTGAACAACAGCAGACGGTTATGAAAATAGGATACGGTTATGGAAATAGAAAGAGGTAAGTGAATGAAAGAGAGAAATAAAGAGTTTATGAATAAATTGAATTTCAAAGGGTATTTGAGTCTTTTTATCAAAAAAGTGCCTATGACTTCACGTAATCCATTAAATCTTTATATTGATCTATTTTTTATTTATAACACATATATAAATATGGATAAAAATAATACATTACAGATAATATTTAAAATATAAAAATCTTCTTAAATGAATAATTAATTATTTATTAAATTATTTATTTATCGATAAACAAATAATCTTGATAATATAATAATTTTTTATAATTCTAACAATATTAATTCATCGAGATTTGATTGCATTTATATGAAAATTTGATGATCCGTAAAATCAAGTATTGGTATATTACTTTAATTAATGTGTAATGGGCATCTTCGTTGGTTCATATTATAGTCAAAGTTGTCATAATTAGAAATGGGAAATTGGTTTCCTTAAATAAACTATAGAGTGTGAGAGGTGCAG
Source organism: Boswellia sacra (assembly GCA_013180625.2). Lineage (NCBI taxonomy): Eukaryota > Viridiplantae > Streptophyta > Magnoliopsida > Sapindales > Burseraceae > Boswellia > Boswellia sacra. The sequence goes on from SNVD02013728.1 coordinate 656,573, forward strand.
TGCTAGATTGCAAACACTAGATAATCTTGTGCCTCACTAAACGGAGTCTATTATGGATAAAGTCAATCCCAATTTAAGGTTAATCGAGCTCGGAGGTTACATGGATAATGTCAAGAATTGTAAACAATCATTATTTTTAGACAAGCAATTACTAATGTCGAACCAATTACGCCTGTTAAGAGTGGACACGTTTTATAAAATTGTTGCATTGCATGTGGTGTGGCCCTTGAATACAACTTTATATTTATAAAGGCGTTATCATGATTTCAAAGAAATAACAATTTATTATGACAAATAGTCAATACCCATAAGTTTGGTTATCGAGGAGATGAAAGCCAATACTCAAACTGGAAATTTTGTTGGGTTTTTTCTTATTATTTGTTTATTTTAGAAGAATTTATTGAATTCAATAACAAAGAAAAATGTGATTGGAGTCGCCGCCACAGCCATGAAATAATTTAACATGTTGCTCACCATGTAGTCAGCCAATCGCCATTGATGAAATTAAATTGATCAATCGATGAACGACAAATTGGCATTTATAAATTCATGTGTAAATGTATTGATCTTAATGGGATCATCATCACCGCCGATTCTGCAGAGTCCATTGATTATAAATAAATTGAAGTGAAGTAGGTAACAAACAACACCTTATATTGAAATAAAATACCCCACTATAAAATTAGAAGTAGTGGATGTTTTTGACCTCGTTTCATGCGTCAACCGTCTCAATGCTTAGTTTAAGAAACAAGGATAATTTAAATAACTTAAACATTTAATTAAGTGAAAGAGAAGATGATGGGGACATTAGTTAGAATTAATTAAAACATATATTCTCAATTCTTAATTAAAGCTGTCTCTATCTTTTTTTTTTTTAAAAAAAAAAAAACTGTACAGTCATCGACTCCTTAAAGCACAGCAAGTCAACCCCCGCACGCTTGTATTCCAAACTCCTCTTTATCCTGATGCGACTTATTTATAATTTTATAGAAAAAAATTAATAATACAAATCGTCTTTAATATTTTTAATATCATTAACCTGCATCTTTAAAATAATCAGGAAAAGAAATAATATATATATATATATATCTATTTTTAGATATTATTTCTATAAATTCTAATAAGGAAATCATATTAAATAGCTGGCTAATATCTTTGACTGAGCTTATGATTACGCTGAATAATTATAATTAAGATATTCTAATTTAATTTGAGCTTAAGGGCCTGGCTTGTATCCCTCTTCAACAAGTCGAAGAGAATTATATATTCAAAAGCAGTATTAATTTTTCCACTAATTAAAACCAAAATAACATTAATTTCTGTATAAGTAGAGGTGATAATTCGTTAATAAATTACACGATCCATTACCATATTTCAAATTCAATAGTATCAATAAATCAGTTAAAGTTGTCGGTCTTGAACCAGAGATTAAGAATTATACTCAATTAAGTCATAAATTGTATTTTATATTCGAATAATATTATACTTATAACTCATCTATAACTAATTCTTATCACGATCTGAGTTGACAAAATCTAAGTGGAGACATAATTACCCTTATTTACTTATATTTTTTCTTTCTTTAATGAGTTTTATAAAAATTAATTTATTTAATGAAAAATGATGATATATGAATAAATGAGTAATGTCACATCAGTTTGTACTCATGAATCTATTATGATATTTGGATTGTTACCGTCTATATATCTGGTTCATTTCAAGGCTTCAAACACAAACACAGATGATAATTGTAATCAGGACTTAACTTGTTTACACATAATTAACATAAATTCAACATATTTATATCGGTTAAAATTATCCTAACAATGTAAACTATTATTGACATACAAGATTAATCTGGAGGGAGATAAGTATGAAAGGTTGCGATAAGTCTTTATCTTATCTCTAAATCAAATAGTAAATAAGATAAAGATGAACTGATTGATAATTAACAAAACATAATAATAAGAGCCTACCCCTCATAGAGTACAAGTGGTAGGTACCTTAATCAAATTATCAATTTATTAGGAGAACGGAGAAAACTTAGCGTATTGGCCATGAAATCATATAGCATATGTATACGTGTAATATTTGTCTCTGTTCTGTTTATTCAATATTATTATTTCAAAGTATATTCATAAAATATATATATATATATATATATATATATATATATATATATATATGGAGGGTTTTGTTAATATTATTCTAAATTTGTTTAATTAAAAAAATTTAACAAATGAATATACATATATTAATGTATATAATAAGACAAGAAGAGGGTGATTAATTTAATTTTCCGTTCTTGGAATAAACGTGGATAGGCAGCAATGCAACTTTCAACTCCTGTTGTGTCGGGAGGTTAGCAGAGGACTGTGCACACCCTTATCTTGATAACAAAACTAGTATCAATGTCTACGCAACTTGACTTAATAATTGTATGATCGATGCACATACATGTAGGAAAAGAGTCAGAGCCTAGCTAGCTAAAATTGTTCTTTTTCCTTTTCATTTCTTTCTTTCCTTTAACATGCATCATGCATGCACAAGTAAATGCGCATCCACATCCACTTCCACTTGACTTGGTAGTTGTTACTTGTTATTATCCTTGATGGTATAGATATGATGAGTTTAATCGATACAAGGGATTGGGCTCTTTTGTATATTTGCTAATAGCAGCATTGACGTATTCTTTATACAAAATGATCATGATATCGTTGTTTTGTTCTAATGTACGTAACCTAGTTATTATTGTATATAAAGCAATAAATTACCTCTCTAATTTGACGAGGGTTAATTAGGGTTAGAACAAAGTTATATATATTAAATATTCTTGCCCGTGAAAATTGATCTATTTGTCCTCCAGAAGCAAGCATATATGTATATATAAGCTGAAGCAGAAGCAGAAGCAGAAGCAGCGTATGTACATTTAAAACGCTGGCGGCCAGTCTCATTGAAGTATTCAAGTTTCAATGACAAACAAACGAATGATTGAAAATTTTCATGTAAAGAATCGGGCAGCTAGCTGCCCTTGCCCACGTTTTCGACAGAGCTATCATGCCCTTCTTGTCACTGATCACTTTTTATATAAATAAGTAAATTACTTCTGTTTGCCCCTCCTCCTTACACATTTTTATATTATATTTATATATGTTAGATTAGATTTCGGTAAATGGTGTGTGGGCTTGATCATGATGTTTGTAGAAATAATTGAACCCCACTTCATCACAACTCTTTTTCTACAAATTTCAGTACTTAAAGCTTTCTTCTCAGACTCCAGAGTCAAAGATAATGGCACGTTTAATTTCGATTCATGAATTGTTGCAATACCAGCGTATATAGTATCTAGTAGAATAATATTAGAAATAGTAATTCGTGTTATTCGTATCGATCCATTTAATTATTCGTATCAAGATATCAAACACGGATTCGACACAGTTATTAAACGTGTTATCCACGTGTTACAATCGTGTCATATTTAATTGACATAATTTACTTAATTGTTTAACCTAGTTATACATAATATATTATATTCTATATATTTATATCAATTAAAATTATTTTTAGAATATAAACTATTGTTCGTATAAAATATTGTTAAAATCATCGTAATTTATAATTTTGTAAATTAATTTACTTTATAATATAAAATTTTTAATTTTATAATATATATATATATATATATATATATATATATAGTAAGTAGATAACAATTTATATCATTAAATGAGTTTACATATTAAGTATAGACAAAATATGTTTAACTATTCGTGTTATTAAACGGATTGGCGTGTTGAACACCTTCAACACGAATTCGACCCATTTATTAATCGTGTATCGTGTTCGTATTATAATCATATCGTGTTCGTGTGTCATGACCCAAATTATCAGCCCTAAATAAAATATCAATTCTTTTTTTTTTTTTAATTTCACCGGACATCATTGTATGTGATATCTGCATATCAATGTCAACTTATTGTTTATTTATTAATGTCAAAAAGTAAGAAAAACACGTCATTTTGGATAGAAATCAAATTTAGAATACCGAGTGGGAGATGATAGGTAGTACCATCTTCATAGTATTTCTATTTGTGTCATTTGCAATCTTATATTTATTTATCTTGGTGAGAAAAAAAATATATCAATTATATTCTGAAAAACGTTTCAAGTATTTTTTTTATTAAAAAACTTTGCATCAAGTTTCCTAAAATCAATGGGTAAATAGAGGGAAATATTAGAGCCTAGGAGGTCATTGTCCTTCTGCTTGAGTGCTTGTATTCTTTTAGCCTATCTTGATAAGATTCTTTAGAAATAGGCTGACTGGGACTGGGCAGTGATGCAGCAACAACTTCTGCTTTTAGAAACATGAAGGGATGTAATCACATTTTCATTTGTGTACTTCCAATATTGAATTTATTATACAATGTAGACTTCGATGACACATGAAATTAGCGCTTTCTAACATCAGTAACTTTCCGCCATTTTGAAATCATAAAGATCAAAATCCTGTAGCTTGGAAGAATATTGTCCAGTATTTAGACCCACAAGACCAACTTTGAATTTCATTGCAGACCCAGCTACTTAAAGTAAATAAATCATTTTTTTTCTTCTAAAACCAGAAGACTGATTCAGACATTTTCTTGGTAAGATTCATTTCATCTGGTAAATTTCCCAGCATCCATCTGTGAATAAGTCAATTAAAGAGTTCAAGATTACAGGAAATCCCACATCGGCGGCTGAGTACAGGACTCAGGTCCTTGTAAGAATCCAACGTTCAACTCCTACTCCTATTTTCAAACCATACATTGACAAAATTGCAGAGTTGTTATGCACGTTTCTTTCGTTGACACAGAGGCAACAAATTTTCAGCCAAGCTACATGCTTGTTATAGTACATGTGAAAAATATGTGACGTATAGAAGATTAGCATCAAACGAAAACATGGGTAAATGAAGCTGCTGAAATTATACAGGGGATAAATTTTTCATCCTCAAGACATTCACAATATTGATGAGGAAAACGTTGACGAGAAACACAAAAAAAGTCAAATCTTAGCAATGAAATTCCATTATCCTTCCTCACATGAATTTCTCAATGCTTGCAGTTAGGGTGGACTTGGGCACAGCACCAATAACAGCTTCTTTCTTCTCACCATTGACGAAAATTATGATTGTCGGGATGCTTCGGATTCCATATTTGGTAGCCATGGAAGGACTTTCATCAGTGTTCAATTTAAAGCACTTGAGCTTTCCGGCATACTGCTCCGCTAGTTCACCTATTACTGGATGGATCATACGGCAAGGCCCACACCATGGGGCCCAGAACTCAACTAAAACAGGTCCATCGGCATTCAGAACTAGTGACTCCCATGTCATATCATTAACATTTGGAACTGCAATTTTGGCAGCCAAGGAAAGAGGTGAATTGATCTTTCACATAAAGAAATGATGGGGGCGTATCTCAAAGAAGCATAACTTCCCAGTACAAAATTGAACTCATACTAATGTAACAAAATCTATCAACCACAGCTTGCCAGCACTCAGTCGATGAAAACATAGCAATTTCACAATGCAAAGTCCCTTCATGCATAATAAACTATTGGAAGAAAAAGAGACCCTTCTGACATAAACCACAAAACACTTGAACAAAATTCCCCACAGGGCATTTTGGTATCAAAGTCCAGGACAGCCTTCTCTCTCCAACATTTGGTGGGAAGATGGCAAGGATTGCCAACAAAACTTCCCTAGCACTTCCTAGGGGAGCATCTACAATTTACTTGCTAAAAAGAAAAGAGAAAGAAGAAATGTCAAAGACCAATAAAGGTGCATTCTTCAATGTAAACAACTATCACTGATGGCAGATATAGTGAACTACAAAACATAGAAAAGTAATACGAGACACAGCACACAACGATGAAATAATTATCCTTCAAAGATGAATAACGAATCTGTGATTGTCATATAAATATTATTGCATTCTGTGCAGCACCCTAATCAAAGTCAAATTTCGAATTTGTCTTCAAGCTATGATGGCCAAATGTATTTGAAATAGGAAAGAAGGATTAAGCATAAGCTATTCCAAGGCTGTAGGGTCTAGAAATAGCCCTTAGTCTAGAACTTGCTGAATAAAGGAAAGATTAAGGAGGTTTTAGGTATATGTAACGAAAAAAGAGATCACAAGTTTAAAAAGCAGCTATGTTCAGCAGATCATTGCTCCGCTCTTTATGATGTGTGGAGAGCTTTACAATTAATAAATGCTCTTCAGCTTACACTAAAGACTCAGACCAACTACAAGTTCTTTCCCTAATAGCAAATGAGTTTTTCCAACGAATTGTGTTTTTATTGCAACCAAAAGCTGCAACTAGGTTTTTAAACTGATAATTAAGTTCCTCTTGAGTGCCCACGCTTCCCAAAAGGCATTTTCATGCTTTTTGATAACAAAGCAAGCCAAGCTCTCAAAGTTTTAACTAACTGCCAGAATGGATTAGCCAACCAAACCCATTTTTATTGATCTGAAGGATAATTGGGCCTAGTGCTCCAGAATAATCAAAAGACAACAACATAATTTGAGCAAAGAATGTACACACAAAAAGTCATTGTGGATGGTTAAAACTCGGGTACACTTCTGGCAGGACTTGTTTAACGCAAATATAAATTAGTGTTTCCACTATTACACTGACATGCATGCTTTGGGTGCTAGGTAGAATTTTCAACAAGCAGATTTTGCATGTTGGATAGTAGATCTTCGCAAGCCCAAGTCCAGTTTTAGCTCAGAAAATTTCTGGCCCATGATAATGCTCACTTGGCTACCAGATTTGGTGACAATTACAATTTATCCCAATGCATATTGGTCCTCAAAAAAGGTTAATGAGCTTAACTAATGATCCATAAATTTAATTACGGGAACAAGAACTTATAAACAACTTTCAGTAACTTGCGTGAAACTTCACCAAGAAAAATTGACTTTAAACCTCTTTTTGTCCCTCCATAAACTCCTCAAACATCAGAATTTTCAAATTAATTGTAGGAGTTATGCTCAATAAAAAGATAATAGATAGAAGAAAATTTATTCCTAGAAACGTAACAAGTTTTCTATTCCCAATATCAAATATAGGGGAGAGTATCAAGAGAACATTCGGGACCGATAAATGAAATCAGAAACATAACAATTTACAGATAGAAATTGATACTCTGCTCAGCCATTTTTATCCTTTCACAGTGCACTCATTTCAGGTAAATTAATTAGCCAAGCTGACTATTTTCTCCTAATTTTCTCAACTAAATCAATAATAATAATAATAATAATAATAATAATAATAAAATAATAGAGAGTAAAAATCTAGAACAAGCAACAAATGATAAATTGAGAGATAGAGAGAGAGAGAGAGAGAGGGTGAGAATTAACTGTCAAGTGCAGTGTCTTGAGCCTCGCATACAATGCCTGTATTAAATCGAGAAACCCTATGAACCCTCGAGCTGAACGAAGCGGACGATGATCTCAAAGGTGCTTGGACCTTCAACCCAGCGAAACCAGAGAAAGACTTCAATTTCCCACCAGTAATCCACGAAAGCCTAAGCCGGGAAGCAGTCATGGAAGGCGGAAGGGAAATGGGTAGGCGAGAGGAAGCAGAGGCAGAGAGAGCGACTGATTCCGAGATCGTCGCCATTGTTGAAGAAGAAACTAAAAACTGCGAAGTGGGTTGGTAGATTAGAGGTGTATAAATGGCTATTCCGTGAAAAAGTTTGAAACGAAAGTTAGATAGTAAACGACTGGTGAGAAGGAAGAAATACAAATGGCGGCTCAAGAAATGAAGATACAACGACAAGACGATTTTGAAGAGTAGCTACTGCCAAGGACCGGGCCAAGGCTAGTATGCTAGCTTGTACTTTACTGATAATTGACGGGTGGGAATTCATGCACAAACAAAATACGACTACCATAAAAACAAATACGATATAGAGGATTAATAAATATCTTAAATTTATAATAAAAATATTTAATATATTAATTTATTTAATAATATAAATAGTTAAATATATTTTATAAAAAAATTATTTAATTATATTAATTTTTATTTATTTATAATATATTTATTATAAAATTAAAAATTTATATTATAAAATAAATTAATTTAAATATAAATAATTTATAAATATTTTAATAATTTTTTATATTAATAATTATTTATATTATAAAATTAATTTTAATTAATATAAATATATAAAATATTATATATTATGATAATTATGTTAAATAATTGAGTAAATTATGTGAATTAAGTATGACACGATTATAATATATGGATGAAACTTTTAATAATCGTATCGAATTTATACTTTATATCTCGACACGAATAATTAAATAGATCATCATGCATAACACGGATTATCACCTCTAACTAATATCGGTATTTGTTATTAAATTAATTCTTGATTTATAATTTATTAATTCGTTCATCTAACTAAATCAACCAATAATGTACGATTTACTACTTACTAGTAGCAACAATTATCCATTTTGTATCATATAAAATAAAATAATAAGAGGCGGAATCTCTTTCTTAAGTCCTCAAAGTGTTTGGAATCAAATGGAGTGCCCAAAGGCTGGTAAGTTGAAGAGAAAATGTAAAACGTAATTTAGATATAAACAAATTTAGATGTCCTAATCGATTCTTAGTTGACAACTTGACAACCCACCACTTTAGATGTCTTGTTAAATACTTATTGATAGGTACTCTTAAGTTATGAATAATTCAATTAGGTAACTAAACACCTTATTTAACAACTCAAACTTAGTCCGTTAAAAAAAAAAAAGATTTGGTTATTTAAATTAAAAAAATAACAGCTTACGTTATTTTTTTATTTTATGTTTTCTTGAGTTGAAAAGTGATTTTTGTGATGAAATTGCAATATCAGTTTACGTAGATTCTACTGTTTTTATAATTTGTATTATAATTTGAGTTGAAACATTTGTATTTAGATAAAAACTATAAGTTTTAGCTTTTTTCATTCAGATGAATGTGTCATAAATTAAATCTTAAGTAAAAAAATAATAATAATAATCATGAAAAGTTTGAAGTATAAGAATAAGATAAATTCAGGCTTCAGATCAAAAAACAATCAATCCTAACTCACTAATATATTTTTTTTATTCGGTATATTATCAAAATTAATCAAATGATTTATATTAAAAAATCTCCATAAATTTGTTCTTGTATCAAATCAAAAACTGAGATCATTTAAAATCAGTAAAAAAAAATTATATTTTAAGATTAATAATGCAAGGTACAAAGAAATTAGGAGTATTTTATAATATAAACAGTTTTTTGTTTGACGATTTTTGGACTTAGTCCATAAATTGCCTTGAGACGATGATGTACCAATGAATGGGATAAAGACATATAAGATGGATAACTGGTTCTTATACCATAGTGACTTAAGCCTTTATGAAGGGGAGAAGATTTTCAGATGAGCAAAGAGTGAAGCTTGTGGGCTTGCAGTAGTTCATAGAACTATATTTTATATATTTAATTGATCAGAAATGAATGCTACGAAACAATGATTACCATTAATCTAAAATTAAGTTTTCCTAAAAGATTTTTAAGTTCTTTTGTATATTTTAAACTCTTGCAACGGATAATTTTGAAATAAACAAAAAAAAAAAAAAATATATATATATATATAAATATAAAATATTTTAAAATTTTAATTAAAAAGGATCTAAAGAGTGTTAGGTGAGGCTTAAAAAACAATGTTCTTTGGATTAAGACGATAACCCAAATGGGTTAGGAAGAAAGTAATTAGACCCAAATGTAAAGCAGACCAAGCCTAGTTTTGAATTTTGATTGGACCTTATCACCCAGTAACTGTCTACTTTCAAACTCAAGAGTCACTCTTACAGACAAAAACACAAACACATAACAAAAACCCACCAAAAACCATGCTCGCGGTGGCAACTATTACATTTAGTAGGGCTTTGACAATCAGCTGCTTTCTACCAATTCCATCTCATCTGCTCTCCGCCAAAGCCCAGCTCCTCTCTCCACCCAGAAAACTATTCATGAGCTCTGCAGCTGCTTCTCGTTCTCCACCAAGAGAAGCTCATATTGAAGACACTGGTGATGGGATCATCAGGTTGCAGGAATGGCAGGGATGGGGCACTGTGTCTCCAGTGCCTGCTATGGTTAACCAAATTGTTCAGGAGCTGAAATCTTTGGAGAGAAATATTGATGCCCAGATGAGTTTTGGTGGCAATGGCGGCAAGCTACTTGTATTTTCTTCAATCCTACCTTTTTTTTTTTTTTTTAAATATGATTCTCTTTTCAGCCAATTGGAGCATAAATGGGATATTTTGATTTGATTGGATTTTTTTTTCTTATGCAATTTAGATGAAGAGAAATTTAAGTATAAAATATAAAGTCTGATAATTGGTTTTGAATTACTGCAATGTACTTGGAAAATTGTAGAGAACGGTAAGCATTGAAAAAGTGCCCTCTGTAGAGGCCCATGCAGAGGAACTTCCTCCTAATCCCATGTGTTCAGCATCTCCGCAAGGAGTCAGACCATTGCAATTACAGTTCAAATTTCATTTTGGGACATTTACACTCTTGTTATTTTTTTTTTAATAATCGGTTTTGTTGTTGCTCGTTGCTTCCTTTTTTTTTTTTTCATATCGACATTTTTATCTCTCAAGTATTTTTCTTGGTTATCGCACCTCCCCTGCGCATATTGGGGCACCATTTCTTTTTATCTTTTCATTTATTTTCATGTTCGATTAACTTTTTCTGCTTCAGCTTCTTGTCATCTGACGGGAAATTTGCCTATTACTGTATAACTATTTATTTATCTTCTTTCATACATTTCAGGGAGATTTTAAGGTTCAAGAGGATAAGAAACACAGAGCAACATATCAGGCTTTAGGTGATTCTGAAAAGAAGCTTCAGTTTTTTGCAGCTAGACAAATAGCTTGCCGTTTGCTTGGAAGCAGGGGTTACCTTTGTCAGAAGGTATATGAATACTTTCTAGAGTATCTACACTTTGCATAGCCAATCATGTTGCAGTTCCATTTAGTTATTCAGTAGGTACTCTTTTGCAGAAAAGTAAAGGTTAGCGTAGGGTTGATGCCTTAATAGTTTCACATTCTTCATGGTCTACTTCATTCTTCATTTATCAACTTGGCAGTGCTGGCTTGCTATGGAAGATTGTATGTGTTCAAAAGTCAAGCCATGTACGCTATGGCATGGTGTACGGTTTTGGTTGTATATGCACCCAAAGGTTAGGAAATCTTTAGTCATTTTGTTTATATGCTCTCTTGAGCCACTAAACATCTTTAAAGAAACCCCCACATGGCATACCTTTTGCAGGACTTTTTACGGCAGAACAACACTGGAAAGTTGTTATGGCAAGTATTTGGAGTTCAAGCTGCAACTTTGTGCCTCTTTGGCATTGCTGAGGATGAGGAATTTATGTGGAATGCATTTAAGCGTGCAGGTCTGTTTCAATCTCTCTTCCTATAGTTGAAAAATTTTAAATGTGATGCAAAAACAGGTGCAACTAAGTATCATACATGGAGATTCAAAGTGCATTTAAGAGTGCTTGATGTTATTTAATGTCGGATGTCAAAATTCAAAATTGTCATCCTGAAATTGCATAAAATGATATCTTGAGTACACATTGGACCAAACTGACATCCATTAGCTTATCTTTGATGACATAATTCATTTAGGGATTGCAATCAATAATTAACCTTGTGTTAGAACTCAATGTTGACATTTATTATTTAGGTAAGTTCATCAACTTTACTTATTATTCAATTTTGGCACTCAGAATCAAAACTTTTCTTTAATTTGTAATGTTCGGTATATGTACTTGCGAAACCTCTATCTTCTAATTCTGTTTTCATCCATTTCAGGAAAGAACAAGGTTTGGTGCCTTTATCCCAACAAGAATGCAGTGACAGAGTCTGTCCAGGATACTTTTGGTCATGGACAGGATCTAGAATGCACACCATTTACGGTATACTTTTGTACTACTACATGAGAATCTCTCTTTTGCTGATCTAATTGCAAGAGGATGATACAAATGCATTACTATGGTTTAAAGAAGGTTGATTCTGATTTAGAGCAACAATCCATGCTTAGAAGTGAACTTGCTTAATAAAGCATAATGAGAGTATGTGAATGGGAATTGTCCTTTCCTTTTGGCAGAATTTTTTGGTTTGTGAGAAGTTTGGAAAGTCATCTCCTTTTTTGTTCAACTACGTTGTAACTCACATGTTGATTCTACTGCACAGAGAGATGGAGATAGCATTCTGAATTTTGTTTTGATTGATGGCACATGGAGCAACTCTGCAGCAATGTTCAGCCGTTTAAAGGTGTCCATTCCCTTCATATTTATATATTGAAGTTCATATAGATGCACATTTTTTACCTGCAACTTCTATGTATGTGTGTCTCTCTTGAAAATCCTCATGTTTCTTTACACATATTGATTGACAAAAGTATGTTGTTGCAGGAGCAAGCAAGCTCAGTCTGGGGAGAGGAGAAATTTCCATGCATATCTCTAACAATTGGTGCATCTGCAATGCATAAACTTAGGTTGGCTCTGCAACATTGTTACCAAATCTCTTCTGCAGGGGTTTTTATGCATAGCTTTGTTAATAGCCATCTCCCCATATCCACCTTCAGATAGTGATCATCTATGGTAATTTGTGTGCAGGCCCCAACCATCCTGGGATCGTACCTGTACAGCAGCAGCAGCAATTGGCCTTCTTTCTGAGCTTCAACTGCTACCCCAGTTTAGCGCATATGGATTGGATGAACAGGCTGATGCAGTGGAGGATGCCTTGGTAGCATTGTTGGAAGCACTAACAGTTAGGCGGCTTCGAATGGGGAGGTCCATCACTCGCAAAGTAAGACATAATAGAAACATTTGTTAGCCATCCGATACTGATGCCACTCTGCGATGGATTATACCTAATTCCCCAAAGTCTGATAAAAATACAAGAGTCTCACCACACAGTGTCTGGAATCACTCTGACCTCCTGTGACGCATTTTGACTATTAATAACATTAACGATTATTTCAGAGTTTTATCCTCAATAATCAATGACACATGGATGAATGTCATTGTTACATTGTATCAATTATCAAACTTTTTTAAGAACGGTATGTTTGTTCGTTCCCTAACATTCTTCGGTTCACGTTGTGAATATTATGATAAAAAAGTTACCATAATTTAGTGACCTTTTTTTTTTTTTGGTTTTCCCTTGCAATCAATATTGCTGTACATATCAACATATGAAAGAAGAAGAAGAATAGTAGAGATATATTCAGATTCTTTCGGATCTATTGATAGTTAATTAAATTCATATTTATTCAAGCAAATTATGATTTAATCAAAATTTTGAATCATAAAAAAAAGTGAGCCACAATATTTGAACTAACCTAATGGTTTCATTTTTATTACATCTCAAACCTTTTTGAGATTGTGATAATAATAATAATAATAATAATGATCGTCGTCGTTGCCATCATCATCATCATCATCTAAAATTTGTAACCATATGAAGAAGGGAAAATCGCATTTTCTATACAAATCTTTAGATTTTCTTTTATACTAGCAAATTTATGAGCCTACCTGTAACATATATTTCAGAGAATATAGCATTAATATAAAAGAAATGGTAGAACAAATAGAAATTAGAAAAAGATGATTAACTTTAATGTTACATTAATTAACCAGACCATTTCAATTATGCTTAGAAATCATAGCCAATATATGAAATGAGCTTGACTGCTGTCTGTTGTCTGTTGCCAAGATTCCAGCAAAAATTTCCTCTACGCGACTCTCTGCCTGTGCTATAAAAAGAAAATAAATAATAATGGCAATAAAGGGGTTGGCCAAAAGGGGCAGGGAATATTTTGAAGAAAAAATAAAAGAAAAAAAAAAACAGAAAGAAAGGAGGGTGAAATTGGAGATCATTCTATTGATCTCCGGAAAGAATAGAGCAGATGATCCTCAATCATTACATTCATTTCCTTCTCTTTCTCCTCCTCACTGGATGGGCAGCTACTTCTTATTCTCCTTTCATTTCATGTAACTGATTTTTTTTTTTTTAAATCATTTGCAACCCCCTTTTCTTCTTAATCACTGAGTGATATTGTTTTGTGTTGTTTTATAATATTTGATAATTGTTCAATGTTTTTACATGCAGATGATGCCTTGGAATCTCAAAGAAGTCTCGGCCGTACCCTTCTTCAAGCCAAAAAAAGTATGATCTTTTCTAGACATTCAAATATTTTTTTTTTCCTTTTTTTCCTTGGTAGAATCAAGTTTGAATTCGCACATATTTGATATTCCATTGATGAAGTCCTCCACCTGTTAGTTTCTGAAAGATACAATTTGTTTAAATTTTCATTATAAAATGGCTTATTAATAATGTCTTTTGTTACGTGCCTCCAAGCTGCCGTTCTGAGTTAAAATGGTAATCATTCATGTCTTCCTTCTCAAAGAAAGAAATTTGTATCTTCCAAACACCCTATTATCTTTAAGAGAAAAGTTATGGTATAATGAGAGAAGTTTCATTCCTGTTTATATATATAATGAGACATCATCAAATAAATATGAATTACCGATACATCTGTTTCACCGAATACTTCTTTATCTTGAAGATGCCTGTGGTGCAGCCTCATTGTCATGTTAACTCACTGGACTTAAAAAATAATGGGAAGTAATTGGAGAAGACTTCCTTGTGTATCTGTATGGTATTGTTGATTGGGAACCTTATAAATCAATTTATGTTGATGCCATCTAGTTAAACAAATGATTTGGCCATAATAGAAGGCAATCAACATATGTTCCATATATGTTTCTGCAGAATGTTCTGAAGATTTTGAGAATAAGAACTACACCATCATAACAAGCAAGTGCAAAGGACCCCAATATCCAAAAGATAAATGTTGTGATTCATTGAAGGAGTTTTCTTGCCCTCTTGCGGAGAAAATTAATGACTTGCAGACTGATTGTGCTGAAGTCATGTTCAGTTACATAAACCTCTATGGAAAATTCCCACCTGGTCTTTTTGCCCATAAATGTCGTGAAGGGAAAGAGGGTCTTGCCTGTCCTTCCCAACCACCGCCAGCACCACAAAAAAGTCATGCAGGAGCCACTCAGTCTCGGTCCGCATTGTTGATGCTCACAGCTGGCTCCCTGTTGTTATTTCTTTTAATGTCCTGAAGGTTAAATATGTGGAGAAAAACTATACATGTTCTTTCTTATATAATTCTCTCTCTGCCTGGAACATGAGTTCCTAAGGATCCCATGTTCGGATGATGTGTTTACCGAATTGTACTAGAGTTAATATTCTTTCATTTAATACCACCTAAGTCTATGATGTTGTAATGTTTTTGTTTTTGGGTAGAGTTAGATTCACAAGTAGCAGTAATGGAACAATTTTTTTTCCCCTTGCTTTTCCGTTCTTATCTAAATATAGTCAGCTTTGGCATGCCCTATGGTTCACGCCACTTAAATGAGATGTGAGATCATATACTTGATTCTTGAATAAGTCTTAAATGTTGCTTATTTTGACCATACATCACATCCTCGAAATTGAATTGTGTGCTTGGCATAGTGTTCAAATATCTCTCAAGATAATCTCATTAATTAGATTCTTCTTCTTCTTTTTTAAGTTTTTTTTTTCCTTACATTTTCATTTTCCAAACTGCATACAATTTGAAAGCGTAAGATTTGAGTTCGGTATAACTCCTGGCTGAGAAAAAGTTTGTCCTTTCAATTTGCAATGACCAAAAGTATAGATAGCAAGATGCATTATTCCCTTCATTCATTTTACTTCTTTTTTGGAAATTAAAGGTGGAAAAAGATTTGAACTTCGGAATAAAATTGACTTTTTGTATTGAGGTTGCTGCTTGCATATAATGGTTGAAGCTTCTGCCAATTACTGATGTATTTTCTCATATATTTATTACCCAGATAAAAATTTATTTCCTTTTGGTGGCTAAAACATCTTTGATCACATTTTGGAACGATAAACACCGACATGATTCCAAGATATAACATTTCACCAAATTGTGGAACCATTGTATCAACTATTCAAGACGCAACAACTAAAATATTTTCTTGGTAACACAGGAAGGACCACTAAAGACCCTGACACGTAATTAAAATTAACGAAGCAGCTGGCATACATAAAATTAACAAAGCAGTAATTAACACCTTTTCATGATGGTGCTTCAACAACGTTTCACTCTCACCACAAAATCGAACTGTGTCTTGCATTAACTAAGCAAAGCTGTGAAGCAACAATAGTTGTCACTTTTTCAAGGAATACAACTAGCCATTAATCTCCAGATAATACAATAATGCAGTTGAGTAAGAGTCATATCAGCGTTCACTCATAAATACTGTTTCTATCGTGCAGAAAAGGTAGCTTTTTTGCTAAAGTGACTAAGAAAATCACCAAGAGATTTAAGCTAAGCAAGTTCCTCGCCACATGATACGACAACGATAAAATCCACATCGCAATCAAGAGGAAAGAAAAACACTATAAGGGTACAGTTAGACTATCAACAATTGCAGAACCACAAGAATATGAATATCTAATACTTTACATCTTTTCCTTTCTGGTGCCATCACACATTGAGATAGCGTTCGGAATCAACTGCAAATGGGAAGAAAGATCGTATCACTGAATCTGTTAATGATACATAAATTCACTTAGTGGTCAGCAGGTGATTATGCCGAAAGGGTTGCTCGTGAAAAAAACTGAGAGTGACTTTGTTTGAAAGCTGTATGTACCACTAATTGTTGTTGACTTCAATTGGAAATTTAAATACTGTAAAGCGTGATCACACTAGCGTACTATTTCCAGCTTAGCAGAGTATTTACAGCCAAGCAATTGAGGAATTTCATTAATGGGTCACGTGATTTGCATCCAAAGTTTAGTTGGCATCTCATTTACAAGTAATCAAGGTTTGCAAAGTGAATTTACACAAACTATAAACTCAGATATCTGGATTTGACTTCGGAATTTCCCAATCTCCTTAAGAAGATCATGATTTCCTCATCAGAAAAAAAATATAAAATTCTAATAATAAAAAAAGTAGAAAGTAAAACAGAAAAAAAGGGGGGATTCTGAGCGAGGTCAATAATGGGTAAATCTACTATTACAGAACCTGAGAAGTTACAATTCTTTCTCTTTTTCTATTGGATTAAAAAATATAGCAGTTATTGTTCATCTGTGAGCTGTGACCAGAGTTTCAATGAACCTCAATCCATCAAACCTTGGAGCAAATTTTTCTGTTGATGATGACCTTTGCATCCTAGAGTTCTCATGATCTTTCTTCGATGAAACATCCTGAAAATCAAATTAAATCAACCTTTAAGACCTTATTAAACCTCATCTAAATCGTAAAAATTAAACCAAAAAAAATTGTAAATATCGAAAGGGGTTGTTTGATGTTTCAGGAACTAGCATGAGAAGAAGAAACTAGGCGAAACAAAAACAAAAAAAGTTGAACTTGATTGATCTTCCAGGAAAAACAACTCCGAAATTAGCCTGGCCACCAAGAAAACAGAGGAGAAGAGAACAAAGTATGGACTCTTAAAGAAAGGCATCTATCTTCCACCGAAAAAATTCAGAATTTAACAGAAACAAATAAATAAATTCCCAGTCACCAATTTCAAAGCAATCAAACAGTGAAAACGAAAGGAAAGAATACACTTGGCACGAAATTAACACGAAATTGATTTTCCAAGAAAACCAAAATCCGAAAATTTTTTGTCCGACAAGAAATACGTAGACAGGAAGAACAAAGGGTTGGCCTTAAACTTTAACAAAAACAACATATGTCCCCGGAAAGATATAAAGTTTACACGTGTAAACTCAAATTCAAATTCCTGTACAACATTTTCTCGGAAACCAAACAACAAAATTTTCAAGAAAACAGAGAGAAAAATCAGTAAACAAAATTCCCACCAAGTAAAAGTTTAGACACAAAAAATTAAGGAGACCCAAGAGCGTATTGAAGGCTTACCTCATGAGAAGCTTGAAAATTGGAATTGCAAACATAGTTCGTGGAACTACCAGCAGAGACAGCTGTAGCAGAAGCTGCAGCAACAGAGGCAGCAAAGAGACTAGATTTCTTCATGCTTGGAGAAGAGAAGAGAATCGTAACTGTATTCGAATCAGGGTAAGACTAAGAGCAGGAGGGCGTTATTCTTCTGAGAGAAAATGATGGAGAGAGAGGGTGAGAAATATGGGACAATTAAGGGGTTTGACGTCAGATTTATAGGTGGGACTTCGGGTTGGTTATTGGTAATTTCGAACATTTACGCGGCAACTATCACACCTTAGTCTTTAAATATGAAATTACTTTATTACCATTCCAATTTTATTTCGAATTGAAATCTGAGTTTACTGAAATACCCTCCTGTGGCCTTTGTTTATTCTATTTATTCGTTTGTCAACTCTATATTTAAGAAGAATATTCTCCAACGCCTACCCCAACGCCAAAGGATTTATCTTACTTTTCTTATTTGTTTAATTGATTAATTAACATTTAGTTAAGACACAAACGTGTAAACTCTTTTTTGTTTTTTACTTAAAATCTTCTATTATAAATCTTTAAATTTTTTCGAACGTGAAAAACATACTAACAATATATAAATATTATAATAATAATGATAATGATAATGATAATAATAATAATAATAATAATAATAAATGTTACACTTCCACTATTGCTGGTTGCAAGAACCTCTTCTAGTCAAAATTCTCATCTTTTCAATTCTTTTCACGTTTTTTTAAGGAGGTTTTTGTAGCATAAGATAATGAAACTCAGGGGCAGTGGGGGTAAGTAACCGATTTATTCTAGAAACTCAGAAGGGCAATTTGGTAAAAGAGAAATTTAGCAAGTTTTTTTCGCGGCACGTCGATGTTGATTTTCACCAGATGACTTGGGAACGACTCGTTCCTGATAGGCTGATTTTTTTCGAGTGGTAGTCAATTATTGGGAGACACGTGTATGGTTTAGATCTATCCACGCATGTCTCATGGATTTCACAAGTTGATGCCTCATTGGAAAGGCCTAGATATTCGGAATTAGCGGAATGGAGTGGGTGGCCGCAAGTGAGGAGTGGGGAATGCAAACGACATCTCCTGAGTTATCGTCCTCATTTTTAACATTGCCCCTATTTTTCCCCGTATTTACTGCACCACTCGTTGATATTTTGCAGTTTGAATCGAATCAGCATCTTCCCTTCATCATAACTTCTATAGATCTTGAATTATTTAAATTTCATTTTAAATAACTATTTATATCAAGTAAAAACCTTATTCGCATGATAATAACATCGTCTACGTGTTATGATATTTTTTAATGCATGATGTTATAAACTCGTTTTTATTGAAAAAACCAAATAAAAGGAAGCCTTTTTATGAAATTAAAGTTTTCATGTATGGCGCTTTGTGCTTTTGAACTGTCCAAAATTGTCAGAATTTATCACATTACAGTATAAAATATCCAAGATGCTTAATCAACTTAGTAATTGTTTCTTGTTATCATCGAATTACTTGATGCTAAGTGGGTCAGCAATGAAGTAACTGATTTTGATACATAGGAATGCACATCCAAGTAAAGACAATGAAGGTATCACGTTCATGTAGGATTCTAAAATCTATGTGGGAGAAGATCAGCAATTCATGTCCACTAACAAAGAAGACGCTAGCAGAAGACACCCGTTTAAGTGAAACGTTGTGTCGATATCCCCCATCCCTTAATTGGAAGAGTTCCAACAAAGAGGGGGGCATAATCGTCCTGTTGTTGGTGTACTTTGCTGGCAATAAAACAGCAACAAGTGATTCTTTATACCTTCGGTTGTCATTAACCGATACAGAGATCACCAACCATCTGGGTGCTCTCCACGTGGCATACAAACTGTTGTTGTACACCAATCATTCTAACTTTTTGTGTTAGCGGTCTGGGTAGGTAATTTGGTCACGGCATGGCAGGGGGAAGGAACCACCAAACTACTCAACTGATGCAAACAAGAAATTTTTTATTTTTTCCCTTAATTTCAAAGACGATAGAGAAATGGCTAAATTTTGCAAGGTGAAGACGTGGGCAACTTGTCTTCGTTGGTAAATTTAATTTACTTGCACACAAATGATGAATTGACAGGTGGACCATCAAATGAAGCTAAAGATAAAATTGTCTGGAATTATCCTGTACAAGTAGGAGACATGACATGTTTATAAATTCGGAGAAGTTGCTATTTGGGTTGATATTATTCAACGTGTTCCGTCTTTCTGGCATGAATGGTTCATTTTTAGTATGACAAAATATCATCGAACCAAAGCACTTTCTATGAATGCTTTCAACGACTTCTTAAATTCAAAAAGGGTTCAAAATTATGCAGCTTAAAGTTATGATGATTAAGAGATATGCAATCTTGGTTGATTGGAATTTATGGCCACCACAGAAAATGAGATCCAAGACCATGTCACTAAAACTTTCCAGTCAAAGAAAAAGAGGAATCTCGCACACTTGCACTTCATCAATCATAATCCAACAAATCACAAGACATGAGACTACTATTTCAAAGTTGGAAAAAGTTACATCTTTCAAGTAAAAGCCCCAGAAACCATCAGAGATCAATACGATAAACACATGGAATTAAAAAAAAACAAAAAAGGCATAAAGAGAACCGCAGAACTAATTAAATACTTAATAAATTTTGAACGAGTCACAACATTATAGATAAGCAATATAGAAAGATATCATAGCCGACAACTGCACATGAAAATTAAGTTGGGAGGTGCACATGTGACGTTGGCTGAAAGAGAAATCCACGAATGAACTGCTTCCATAGCAATTTTGCTATATTAATGTATAGAAATGCATAGGACCACACGATATGTGGCTAATTCAACATGTGACCTGTACATGGAAGAAATCACAATCACCAAGGCCCCATCCGCACACAAAATGAGCAAATAAACGACCAAGAGCAGGAATAACAATGAAGGAGTGCGGCCTTTACAACCTTAACAACTTTTGGAAAAGAATAAGTTGATTAGATTCTATTGCACCACCACTAGAGTGTTGATTAGTGTTAGTTTATTTCATTTGTGGGTCTATCGCGTCGCTTTTAAGCAAATAAAGTGATTTGGTACCATAAATCTCTTCTTAGAATTGTGGAAGAGATTCCAAGTTTCCCATACCACATGAGCTTTTTGGACCTCCAAGTTTCGGCTCTTGTTCATTTGCAGAGAGCCACGAGTCAGTACCCAGCGTATTGAAGGAGCTTGTCAATAAAAGATCAGAAATAGGTTCACAAGCACAAACTGTATGCACATCTCGAACAGATCAGAGAGATAATATAATGGAATTAACGTTATTGTTTAATTATATTACTCCCAGTAGATAAGAATGAAGAGACCAAGAAAGGGCATATGCCTATCGCCTATAGTGGAGAAGGTGCTCAGATAAAGGAAGAATACATAAAAATATTTATTTGGGATAGAGATAATGGACTAAGTGCTGTTTGACTTGGAAAATTTGGGAAAACATTGGCTTGTATGGGCAAAAGTTGACATTGGATCTTATTTATTTGGAGCCCAAGAATACGATATCATATCAAAACAGTTCTAGAAAGTTAAACATATCTTCTGAGAAAATTTTGATTAAGAAGGGGGTCTCAAATCTAAAAGAGTTATGCTATTGTTGACGGAAAATAAAGGGAGGGTAACGGTAAAATTTCTATTCTTGTTCAGAAACTGCTTAATACAAAAAGGGCGCAAATGTTGGATATGATGAAACAGAAACACTGTACCAGAGCAGAATCAAAGAATTCATCCACATCTAAACGCAAGAGAATGAAGAGTTAAGTTTACTAGAAATGCTGAAAGATGCTCCACGAAACCAGTTTCTACATACATAACAACTCACAAAATAATCAGTTTTCTTCAAGTCCTCCCAACTATGACTAAGAAACTTCACAAGCAAGTCAAGCTTCCTGAATGTAGAACAAGATATAACAATGACAATAAAAATGAAGAAATTAGAAGGAAAAGAACTAAATGTAACGACAGAAGTCAGAATGTATTCACAGAGAATTATTCTACAGAAAGGATTTGTCTACTGTTTAAACAAAAACTCATGGTATAACTGATCCTTCATGATCATTCCACTTAAGAGATTTAATACATATATTTCAACATTTCTCAAAAAAATGAAATAAAATAAATTTCATTACACATTCTTCCATTGATAAGAAAGAATATTGCAATCTTCACAGCTCCCATCCCAAAGTTATCCTGCTTAGTAAGAGCACATATAGAGAACTATAGTACTACAATCCTAGAGAAATTTGAAAATCGGTTCTGACTAGAATGATATACAAAGTTTAGATACATAACAGAAGACTTTAAATATGCAATTTTGTTTCTGTCAAAGCATCAAGGAAAGAAGATTTTAGGAAAACATACAAAGATGATGCAATTGATTAAAACTAAGTAGAGAAGAATATCCTAATAGCTCTTTCTTCCTATTAGATTTAGTCTCCTTTACAGTTTAAGGCACAAAATTTTGTCCTGGAGCCAACTCGACAAAGATTTTATGCGTGTTACTTGGCATCAATTACATGAATCTCAATTACCTTATATTATTAGAATCGCATACCCTTCTTGCATAGACACAGTCATAAAATAACTAATCAGCTGTTTTCTCTTAAAATCTTGACAATTATTAAAAAAGTAACTTTAGGGTGCCCAAATTTCTTATCGATATCACCTGATTCCACCTTAGGAACCTAACTATGATCATATTTCTTATTCAAATCAATACAGAATCTGCCAGATTAATATCCACAGAACAGTTACAAGTCCCACTAAAACACTCAATTAACCACTTTTTCTTATTAAGAAAACCTCTCAATCACCAAATGCAGGAATATTTTCCAAGAGACCAACGATTCACAATTGAGAACCACATTTAAGTACCTTTTAAGTGTCATGAAACCTTGATAGAATCAACAAATCCACTACTGAGCAGCCTCTCCACATACTTGCCCAATATATCCACCTCCAAGTTCACTTTTTGCCCAACTTTCTTCAAAGGAATCACCACTTTCTGCTGGGTGTACGCCACCAGCATAAAGTTGAAACAATCCTCCTCGTCAAACACGTCCACCACCGTCAAACTCGTCCCATCAACAGCTATGAACCCTTTCGGCACAATGTACTTTAACAAGCTCTTCGCTGTCTTCACTTTAATCCACAATGAGTCCCCCTCTGGCTCCATCCCTACTATCTCCCCTGTCCCGTCCACGTGTCCCTGCACAAAATGCCCGCCCATCCGGCTCGTGGGCTGCACGGCCCGCTCCAAGTTCACCAACGACCCGGGCTGTAATTCAATCAAAGAAGTCTTTCTCAACGTCTCCTGGGACAATCCAACAGTGAAATCTTCCAACTTCTTATCGAATTCCGTCACCGTAAGGCACGTGCCGTTAACGGCGATGCTGTCACCGAGGTGTACGCCTTCAATAACGGTTTTTGCGCCTATTTTCATGTTGAATCCGCCGTCATCGGAAACGCCCAGGTGCTTAACTTCGCCCATTTCTTCGACGATGCCCGTGAAGAGAGAGCGAATGGTTGAGTTTGGGAATTGGGCTCTGGGCTTGGGCTTCGATACGTGTGTGAAGAGAGAAAGCGAACTGGGTTTGAAAAAAGGTGTGATTTTGAAATATGATCTTGATGGGGCGGTCAAGAGGCTAAAGATTTGAGTTCTGGGAGTGGCGGAGGGTTTTGGGATTTTGGAGAGTGACGTGAGGGAAAACGTGACCGCCATTTTTTGCTCTGCAAGTTCAGACAAAAACCCTAAACCACCGCAACGAGAGTTTAAGATTGAACGGAAATTCTGGGACCCACCCTTAGGTTAAAAAAAAAAAAAGAAAATCAGCTGATCCCCCGCATTAGTTCTGGTCCCTTAAAATTAACTGTAGTTTCTGAATTGTCCGTTATACCCCTCCCTCTTGAGCTCCCCCTGCCACTTGACTTGAATGAAATTGTTGACACCCTAGGATTCGAACCTGGCCACTTTAGTTGAATTAAGATTAAAACAATTAATCATCCTTCAAGTAGATATATTTATATATTATAAATATAAATAATGTTTGTTACTATAATTTCTACTTAAAAGTATAATATGTAATTTGTGTTTTACATGTTGTAAAATATTTTGAATAATTAATTTTATAAAATTAAAATTCATACTAAAAACTTATATTATGAACTATCTATCTCATTAATTTACGTATATGTAATAAATAATTTTAATAAGGAATACATAAATCCCAATAAAATTAGCAAAATATAATAAAAAGGTTTTAAAAATAGAAAATAATTAAATTTATATAACGGTATTTTAGAGAGTTAAATTAAAAAAAAGCATTCAAACATTTTTA
Organism: Boswellia sacra; assembly: GCA_013180625.2. Lineage (NCBI taxonomy): Eukaryota > Viridiplantae > Streptophyta > Magnoliopsida > Sapindales > Burseraceae > Boswellia > Boswellia sacra. The sequence goes on from SNVD02013728.1 coordinate 681,054, forward strand.
TAATTAATCATATACAAGTCAATAAATTTAGTATTTTATTTAGATATTTTAACCTATTTACTTTTTGTTTTAACACAAACTTTTAGTAGTAATTAAATACACTTAATTTTATTAAATTGATTGTTAAAAACATTGTATAATCATGTAAAACACAAAATATATACATAAATACATTTTCCATGATTAATCTTTAGTGACAATATGTTTGTATTTACATTTAAGAATATAGATGAAAATTTGTTACTTCTCTTATGTTAGAGCAGTAGTTTTCTCATTTTAATAAAATAAGGATAACCAGGCTGAGTCCTGGTTAAGGGTATGATAGGCAATTCAAGAATTATAGTTGATTTTAATGGACCAAAACAACGACAGCGACGGGGGGTTTTTGTGATTCTAGAAACCTGTTAGGGTTTGTTGATCTTTGACTAAACCTCAGGGGTCCGAAGTTTCCACAAGATTAAATGCCGTGGAAAGACGAACATCCTTCAAAACGTTTTGAGAGCTTGTATCAGAACGTTTAAATGACAGTCGTCCGACAATAGTTGATTTCAAATAACCGACTTGTCGGTACGTATCCGTTCATGAAAAACGAGCTATCATTGTACCATTAGGCATTAATAACTCCTTTCAAGACCTACAGCCCTCTAAGCATAAGGCTCACATGCAGATTTTAAAGAGAGGCTCTTTCATAAAACAGCTGCACATGTAGTACATTTGTGTCGCACAGATTTCACAACTTGAGCAGTTCTACATATTAATGCTTATAATTTTGATAGGGGAGATGCGGGTTCGGTTACAATACGATGTATCCAATGCACTGGGAGTTTGGTTCGCCCTAGTTAAAGCCGTGAAACGCACATGTAATGTGTTTTGAGTCCAAAAGTTAATAAATTTTCAGCCCAACAAGTAACAACTTATACTAATTCAAGAATACAATTACAAGTATAGCCTAACTAAAATCTTTCTTTGAGTTTTAAATTGACTTTTCATTCCTATATATTAATTCGGTTCAACTCTTTTATCTCTGAGGATGGTAATGACACTCTTCAGTTTTTTTTTTTAATAATATTTTCGTACGCATCTCATACTAAAGCAAATGCTTCATGGTTATGGGGAAACTTTTAAGCATTGTCAATTCCAGATAATAGTACATATAAGCAATGGTTAGCTTACGTAATGTAACTTGTGTTTGATTGAGATGAAGGTTAAAGAAAAAACTTTGTTACATAATTATCCAGAATTGTATATATTTTGGTATAATCAATTAGCAAGAGAGTTTGAATGTGCCAAATAATTCAATTGAATCAGGTCCTTGTCTTCTCTAAGGGACATATATATAACGTGTGATTAGCCTTGCCGAATTTCAGAATGACTTGTGTAAGGCAAATAATAAAGTCTTGATGGCTGAAAATATTGAAAACTTGTACATGACGGTGATGGAGACCGTTGAGGAATCCAACCACCGAAGTAACAATGAAGTACAAAAACTAGGTGACCATCTTCATCTACCTTCCTAACTCTCTCTGACTACCAATTATGTTTCTGATTCTCTGTGACAGTCCCATGTATAATTAATTCTTTAATTTACCTCTTGAAGATAAACTAGCAAGATCAGGCAGTTTCCCATGGCCAAGGTCAAGAGGCTCTGCACCCTTCTGCTAAGGCTAATAGCATTTGGTGCAACACTTTCGGCTGCCATTGTCATGGCGACAAGCCATGAGAGAGCTAACTTCTTTGCAGTATCGTTTGAAGCAAAGTACAGTGACACTCCAGCCTTCAAGTGAGTTCAATTAATTAATATATCTCACTTGCTATTTTAACTGGTTCTAGCTGGTGATCATTTTCAATCTTCTTCAATTTTGTAGGTACTTTGTGATTGTAAATGCAATTGTCAGCGTGTATGGCTTTTTGGTTCTCTTCCTTCCTCCGGAAAGTTTGCTCTGGCGCTTGGTTGTTGTCTTGGATATGGTAGGATGATAAATGATCATATATAAATATTGTAACCTGAGCTATGTTGATCATTTTTAAGTAGCCTGATGGATTCATTTTTATGAGATAGGTTTTCACCGTGCTACTCTCTTCAAGCATTTCGGCTGCCTTGGCAATTGCTCAAGTGGGAAAGAAGGGGAATTCCTTTGCGGGCTGGCTGCCCGTTTGCAACCAAGTACCAAAGTACTGTGATCACGTTACAGGAGCTTTAGCTGCTGGCTTCATTGGACTCATTATCTATATGCTGCTTCTTCTCTACTCCATTCACACTGTCTTGAATCCTTTCCTTGTTCAAAAGACTTAGCTAGATATATATGTGTAGTCTCAAGTTTTGAGATTTAATTTCTTACCCTTTTAATTTCACCCTTTTGTTTTTCTTTCTGTATGGTTGTTGCCCTTCAGGGTCATGCTTAGTAAAATCTCATTTTAGCAGACTCTTTCTTTTACCATAATGTTTTAGGTCACTATAGTTACAAGTTTTAACCGGCCAATCAAACTAATGGCAGCGCTATCACTACCAGTGCTCGTTGATCTTGTCACTCCCAGGTTTATGCAGTCTCAAAACTCCAAGTAAGTGTTGGCAACTTGGCATATGGCAATATTAAAAATGAAAGCGATGAAATGGGATATATCTTCACTAATTGAAAGGATAAAACTTGGTGTGCACATAGGTCATAATTTACCAAAATGATTGCCTATGTGCACAAGCTACTGCCAGCTGCATGCTTCAACTTTATAACTTGTTTTTAAGGTAGGCTCCGCAAAAGTCCAAGTAGTGACAAAGCCTTTTCACCGAGAAGTGGCCTCTGTTCCAACTTTGAAGTTTACAGTATCTTGGTGACGATATTCTCGCTCACCAAAAACGGGGTGGAATCATAAGCACATTTAAAAGGCTTTTTCAATATATCTGCACCGCCGATGCTATGCTACTTCCTCGCTTTCACTTGTCCTTTTTCTTGCCTTTCTATTCAACCTTGAACACTTCTTACGCAAATCAGCTCTACTCCTCTCTTTTTATTTTTCTTTTCCTCCATGTTGCTTTTGTTCAAGCCTATGTTATATTGTCGTTGACTTGTTATCCATTCTCGTAATTTCTGAATTGACATTTCAAACGGAAATTATATCGTGACTTGGAAAAGTGAATTTAATTAAGAAATAGAGTAAAATAAATCTAATTTATATTTAAAAGTAAAAATTAATGAGTCAGTATCTTTTTAAAAATTAAGATAAAAAGAGAATCCTAATAGAATAAATTATATATATATATTATTTATAAAATTAAATTGACATTATATCATTTATTTAGTATTATATTACTTATTAATTATGTACTTTAAATTTGTTAATTTATCTATTTGTTTAATATCATATCACTTAATATATAAAATTTTATATATATACTTTATCAGTATAATTTTATAATAAAAAAAGGTTCTTGTATTAGTTTTGGGTTTTTTCTATTAATATCTGCAATAAGATTTTTTTAACACTTTGATATTTGTCCAAAATATCTTAAAATATCAAAAGTGAACTCTTTTTTCCAAGTAAATTTATAAATGAACTCAATACCATTCAGCAGGATGGAGCCGTGGAGGCACCATTTGCTTTTGTATTTGTGTTAAACGGGGATAAAGGTCGACTAATTAATTCATTAATTTCATGGGATGATACCGTAGTACTGTAAAAGTTGCTACATAAAATTGTTCACTTACGAATTTAAAATGATCTAGAAAGTTGTATATCTAAAATTATTTATTATATTATTCATTGGAAAAAGAATCTTAAGACGCTTCTTAACCTGAAGCAAAGCAAACAATTAAGAATTTCTTAAAATAAATTAAAAAAATCGTTTATATATATTTGAAGGTTGTATGTAATAATTATGATTTTTAAAACAAATAACAACAATGAGAGTGGACATCAGAGTGTTTAACTAAAAACCTTTAGGTTGCGTTTGAGAATCAAGATTAGGCTGCACTGTATTGAGATTGGTATTGAAATTGGACTATAGAGAGTACTATTTTATGTTTAATATGGACTTGATTACATTAGTATACAATAAATTTTTGGAAATTAAATTTTAAATATAACGTAATTTATTTTTATTCAAGTTTAATTTGAATACAAATTAATTTAATATTTAGATTAAAAATATTTAAATACTCATTAAGATTTTGATAAAGATAATAATATTTTGCATTTCATAAGGAATTATTTATTATATAAATTATAAATGTAATATTTTGGATTTTTAATTATTATTAGATCATTTTTTAAGTAAATAATCAAGATTAATTTTAGATAAAACTAATTAAATATTTAAACATAATTAAAAATTACCCTTTTTTGAAATTATTAATAAAGTAATATAATTATTTATATTATAAATATATAAATTTCTATATTATATTAATAGTTGTTTAATAATATTTCATTTATATTATATAAAATTAATATTATTTGAAGTTATTGAGTAAATCTCTATATTATTGTATTAATATTTATTTAATAATATTTAATAATATTTATATTATTATATTAATTTTTAATTATATTATAGTTTTATTATATAAAAAATATTATTTTGAAATTATTAATTGAGTAATTCAGTTATCTATTTTATTTATAAATTTATTATTAAAAATATCATTTTTATTATATAAAGTTAATATGATTTTAGAATTATTAATTGAGTAATGTAATAATCTATTATATTTATGGATTTTTTATATTTTTATATATGTGTCTAATAATATTTCTTTTTGCATCTCATTAATTTTATTAAAATTGTTAATAATATTTATTATTTTTAATTTGTACTTATAATTATTTATGATTTCCTTTTAATATTTTTTTAATAATATTTTTTCTGTTATTATATTATTCATATATTATTATTAGTTATGATAAAATTAAGAAAAAAACTGCTGGCCAAACTTGGGAGAAGGAGTTCCGTGATTAAACATGAGACAAGTTGTCGTACATAAACTTGACACTATTAAGCCCAGCATGAATCCGGTTCAATTATCTTAAAATGTTCAAAACATGGGATTACGATTAATAGTCTTAAAAACTACTAATGCCACCTCATACTTGTCCCGCTTCCAAATGCGCCCTTATTGAAGAAATAAAAAGGCTGAATTGGAGAATAATAATAATAACAAGAAGGTCGGTGACGTGTGGCCAAGGAACTTATCCTTATCTAGCTTCCGAACCCCAACACAAAAATCCCACATTTATAAAACGTTTTTTTCTGGTCCATCTTTTAACTTGATTGAATTCTCCCAACACGTCACCGTATAAATCCTCACGAAATTTCCTTCACATCCTTTGCAAACAAGAGAAGCCAAGCAAGCGAAGCAACTCTCTCTAATTTATTTTTGTTTCTTCCTCTCTTTGGAGAAAAAACAAAACAAAAACCCTAACTTTACCCCTCCTTTTCTTTCTTTGTTTAACGAGTTTCCGCATTAACGATCGCTGTTTCGATGGCTTCCGGATCCTCGGGTCGGCCCAGTTCGGGATCCAAGGGCTTCGATTTCGGCTCCGATGACATTCTCTGTTCCTACGAGGACTACACCAACCAGGATTCTTCGAACGGGAATCATTCGGATCCTGTCATCAGCTCCACTTCTAGTAAGGTAGTTGATCGTTAGCTGTTTGAAATTTCTTTGGTTTTTTTTAGTAACTGATTTGGAATTTTTGGAGTTCGTGTTGGTGGATTTGGGAATTTTGTTCTAGGGTTGCGATTAGGGTTTTTGAATTGGGTAGTTTTATTTTATTTTTTTAATTGGAAGTGAGTTTTTCAAGGATTTTGTTAAATTTTTATATATTGCTATGTAGATCTAGCCCTGATTGATTATGAGTGAAAAGTTTGAAATTTACCACGGCTGAGTGTAATGACTGTTTTGTTAATTTGAATTGCTAATATGGAATTGATACTGTGAAATGGATTCTGGCTTGATTTTTAGGTTTTGTGGAGCAATTTGGGGTAAGTACAATTTTGGGTTGGCAGTTTAACAGTTTCAGTTAAACATGGGCTAAGCTTGGTCTAGTGCTTATGTTTTTGTATTAATGCGAGTGTTGTTTATTTCTGCCTTGTCTTTGTATGGTTATGAATGAGGCTGCCATGTTATCTCACCAAGTCTGATTCACTTCTATTTCTTTAGGATTTTCATAAGAGCAGAAGGGCAAGACCAACAATGTTTTCTCCTAATGCCTATAGCCAGCCAGACGATTCTCTCAACCAGGAAGTAATCTCTATGGTTGAAATTACCATGAAAAAGCATAATGATAACCTCATGCGTTTTCTTGAGGGAATCAGTTCACGCCTATCTCAGTTGGAATTGTACTGCTACAATCTTGATAAATCAATTGGAGAAATGCGTTCTGACTTAGTTCGTGACCATGGGGAGGCAGATACGAAGCTTAGATCTCTTGAGAAACACATTCAAGAGGTGACTTCAATTTTGAAATTCGACATATTTGCGGTAGACAGATTTAAGTTTTTGACTATGAGAAATGAAATGCCTAATTTTAAGTTTCCCGTCTAATTCAGCTAGTTGCATTCTGGAACGTGCATTTGAAAGCATTTAATTTGTTGGATATGTTGAACCATTGCTAAAATGGCTTGTGTTTTTTTTTCTTTCTTTCTTTTAAATAGTCAGCTGTAATGTCTGATATCCATTCTTGTAGTAGAAAGATTTATTTATTGGTAAAAACATTTTGCTTATCCAAAGTAAATTTTTGTGGTTGTCTTTGTTTTTTTGTTTCTCTCTCTCTCTCCCCCCGTTTTTTTGGGGGTTGGGGGTTGTTGGGTGTTTGGGGTTCTTGTCTCTTTCGATTTATTAGGCTTCATTCTGTCTCTGTTCTGAGTTTTTGTCTTGATCACTTTCTTTAAGAAATTCTCTTTTCATAAATTATTTTTGACTGATGCAACTTTTTTGTTTCTTCATAAGGGAATGAGCATGGCTTTGATAATTTTTTTTTTTAATTAACTGCATTTTGATGCTGGTTTTGATCTGTTAGTAAATAATACTTCCTATTGTTGTCGTGGATTTGAAAGTTTTAGCATCTAGGGTTTGTTCCTATATTTTTTTTCTTCTGGCAAACCTAACATAGATTGAATTATGGTGTTCATTGTATGATCGGGCTGCTTGGTTGTTGCATAATTAATCTGCTTTTCTCCTCTCTCCCCCCAAACAATAGCATTAACTTGCATGCCATCTTTAAGTAATTAATATATGTTTAAACGCTTCTTTATCACCATTGCAGGTCCACAGGTCTGTGCAGATCCTAAGAGACAAGCAAGAACTTGCAGAAACTCAAAAAGAGTTAGCTAAGCTTCAGCTTGTGCAAAAAGATTCATCCTCTTCAGCTCATTCACAATCCAATGAGGAGAGAGCATCACCAGGTGCTTCTGATGCTAAAAAGATTGAAAACACATCTGACATGCACAACCAGCAATTAGCTCTTGCCCTTCCTCATCAAGTTGCGCCACAGCAACAGACTGTGGTACCTTCTCAGCCACCCCCTCAGAATGTGACCCATCAGCAATCCTATTACATGCCTGCAACCCAATTACCAAACCCGCCAGTCCCAGTCGCTGCACAAGTCCCAGCCCCAAGTCAACAGCCACAAGGTACATATTTGCCTTCTGATCCTCAGTATCGAACTTCCCAATTGCCAGATCCCTCTAGGGTGGCTCCACAAGCTACACAATCTCAGGTAAATCCAGTGCCCCCCGGCCACCAATTCCCCCCTCAGTATCAGCAGCAATGGCCACAGCAGTTACCTCAGCAGGTACAACAAACACAACAGCCTCCTATGCAACCGCAGATAAGGCCCCAATCAACAACAGTCTATGCTTCATATGCTTCCACCCAACCAACAAATCCACCTCCTCCAGAGATGTTACCAAACACCTCATCTATGCAGGTGCCATTTTCCGGAGTTCCTCAACCAGTGGCTAGCCGTGCCGATGTCATGCCTTATGGGTATGGTGGACCTGGTAGAACAGTTCCACAGCAGCCACCACCACCACCACCCCAGCAAATGAAGGGTGCTTATGGGGCACAACCGGGTGATGGGTATGCAGCTGCTGGGCCCCTTCCTGCCCTTCCTCCAGGAAGTGCATATATGATGTATGAAGGAGAAGGGGGTAGAGCACATCATCCTACACAACAGTCTCACTTTCCCCAGGGTGGATACCCTCCACAACCTACGCCAGGCAGTAATATGTTGGCCCGGAATCCAAGTCATTCACAATTCATTCGCAACCATCCTTATAATGATTTGATTGAGAAATTGGTGGGCATGGGTTTCAGGGGTGATCATGTTGCCAGCGTGATTCAGAGGATGGAAGAGAGTGGTCAGCCTGTGGATTTTAATGCTGTGCTTGACAGGTTAAGTGGGCATTCTTCAGGGGGTCCACAGAGGGGATGGTCAGGATGAAGAAAACTGTTTTCGTTCTATATTTTACAGTGACGGGCAGTTTGAATCCTTGCGTTGTATCGAATAAAGGGTTTCTTAAAATGTATACGTGTGTAACCTAAAATTTTATTTTGTGCTGTAAACAAGCTTTCTTTTCACTATGCATAGTCCAATTTCTCAGTCGGGCAATTATCTTTTAACTTGCGTAATTAGTTGTTGAATATGGTACCGGTGTTCCAACTTCCATAATTGCTGAAGGATCAACCAAGTCACAAATTAAATATGAATGAAATTGTCAATAAATAACTGTTCAATCTGGTACTGGTGTTCCATTCTTCCCAAAGGATCAACCAAAGTTACAAAAATTTGGAAACTGAGAAAATATCGGGGGAAAAAAATTCGTGTTCCATACTTGCCGAAGGATCAACCAAGTCAAAAATTAAATATGAGAAAATATGGGGGGAGGGGGAAAATTCCGTTGCCGGGAATCGAACCCGGGTCTTTCGGGTGAGAGCCGAATATCCTAACCGACTAGACTACAACGGATTGATGGAAGTTACTTCCACAAATTTATAAAACTCAACAACGACGTGCCAAACCTCCATTCCCCCGAGTAACCGTTGAGCGAGGGTTTTTATCCTTAGGAAGAAAAACTTCCTGTCCTTGGGAACTGACCTCTCATCGTCTTTACCCGGTAGGAACTACGAGATCACCTTAAGAATAACTACCAGAGATTCTTAAAGGCTTACTATCAGAAAAACTTTCTTGACGAATTGGATAGGTTAAGAAAAACAGCAATAACAGCTGCAACAAGAGCTGAATATGCCATAGCAATCAAAGAGGAATTCCAACATTATCCAATTTTAAGGACTCTTGTTACTTGTTATTGGTGACCCCTTTAATATCCGTATTCAAATCTTTAAAGTTGCTGCAGCATTCAAGAAACCATAAATTTTGTTGTTTGCTTCCCGTGAAGATCAACATTTACATTTAGAACCTTGTACAGTCGTACTTGTAGAGAGACGTTGGAACTCTGATCCATTGCCAATATGGACCCCTTTTGAAGCTAGTATCTGGTGATGCGAAGTGCTCCTATAGTAACTGAGAGCATGCAACAAGACCAAGTGGGTAGCTGGGTGCCAACTATCAAACTTAAGATGTAGCCTGCAAGGCCGTGGAATCTCCTCCCTTCCAATGTGCTGTTATGATAGAGAACCAGGTTAGATTTTTCAAAGATGCGAAGCCAATACAGCATGCAAGAATAGGATCGATGCAAATGGTGTAAGTTTCAGCGTTTAATTAATGAACAGGAAGTAGACTGCCTAATAATCTGAGTTCCTCTCAATATTAAACACTCTTCGCTCTCTCCAGCAATGCATTTTTAAGCAGCGTCTTCTTTAGACGTTAAAATATTCTCTCTTAGTTGATAGTATAACAAAATAGTTGTCTTGCGAGTGATGGGCCACGAGGAAAATCTTGGTCAAATTCCGAAACGAAAAAAAAAACAAAAAAAAACAAAAAAAGAGCTTTCCGTTGCCGGGAATCGAACCCGGGTCTTTCGGGTGAAGTCTTAAAAATATAGTAAAACATCGATAAATTATACAATTGAAACCATAAAAAAATTATTATTTTATCAAAATTATTTATTTATCTATAAATAAATAATTTATTAATTTAAAAAGATTTTTATGTTTTAATTATTTGCTTTTTTTATCAAGATAAATGCATTTGTTGTAAATAAAAATACAATGAATCAATATGATCAAAGGTTAATAGATTACATAAAGCCATTTACACTTTACACTATAAAAATCCAATTGATGTTAAACGTATTTTGATTTTTTCTAGTGAAAAATGATGCGGTGATGGAATCGCCTACTAACGATAAGATTATTGAAGGAGTAATGGCTATATCGGTTAATAATAATTATGATCTAAATAATGTTATGTTTTTAGCAAATGTTTTTTAAAAGAGGTCGTTCAAGTAATTGTAATCTTAAATAACTATTACTTGCTACAATATGAAAAACTTAAAACAAATATGGTGCATGCTTTGGAAAAAAATTAAGAAAGAGGATGAGTTAAGTTTAGATAAAAAAGAAAAAAAAACAAAAAACTTTAGAGACATATTTTGAAAGAAAAATAGAATTGAAAAACTATAAATTGTTAAGAAAAAGTCACGTTAATTTCATAAATTTATATATTATTTATGGTATGTATTTGATCATTATGATTTATATTTTTTTAACCCTCAAGGATTTGAAAAAAATTATTTTCTTATGCATTTAATGAATTTATTAATTTACTACATTGGTCCTTGTCGAGATTAGAAGATTTTATTATTTAACCGAGATTATTAATTTATCAAACATTCATTTGTCGAGGTTTTACTGTATACCTTATATGGAGACTTGGAACTGAGATGGAAATCTGTTTAGGCTAGTAGAGACTATGTAATTATATCAGTTGCTTGACATTCAAAACAATTGTAGCCTCAACTTTAGTAACCATTATCGAATTGCATTGTATGTGTGTTTGTGTGTGCACGCGTGCTAAATACGACACCTAAACCTTATTATATATTCAAGTAACTTTAATAATTCTAAATTTAAATATGCTAGGAGTCGAGTTTTTCAAGAGGGGGAGAGTTGATGTAACATTGGAATATTTAAGTTTAGGATTATTGAGGTTATTTCCGTCGTTTGATTATTTTAGCGTTTAATTGAATTATGACTTTAATATCTAAGGATTTTAACTCAATTAAGGATTCTGACTTTTCTTAGATTGACTCAAATTTCAATTTGTATATACTAGCATAAATTAGGTGTCTTAGTTATTTGAATTTTTAGGCTTATTATGAATTGATTATTGTGAATAAATAAATGTTTTTCCCTAGTTGATTTTTTTTTAAGTTAGATTGTTGGTTGAGTGTTGAGTCTGTGATTGAGTATTGAGTTGTCATGTGTTGTTGGTTGTGTTCTTGGATTTGGTTGTGCCTTACAAGAGAAAAAATGGCAATTGTGACCAAGCCAAAATCAAAAATCATGTTGCGACAATAACTGTACATAATGCAATACATGCTTGACAATGATGAAAGCTTATAGGTTGTAGTTGCTCGCCAATCGATATTTGTTACAGTTGATGCTAGAGGCGTTAAACAGGTCACATAATTGGAATTTTACAAAATTATAATAATTTATATAAAACATAAAGCAAAAATGTATATAAAATAATAAAATACAAAATATGCACACAATATATGATAAATGTTATATAATCACTCAAACACATTTAATATGTCTAATGGATGCTAGTAGATATCCATTCCAATTGTATTCCTATGGTATATTTAGTAGAATTTTTGAATATGAGCCCAACCATCGAGTCACAGAAGTTGGTTATGGAGAAGATAATTGGCAAAAGTACTGGATAATAAAGAATTCATGGGGATCTAATTGGGCTGAATATGTGATTCCATTGACGAGAGAGGTGTTTGTGCCATTGCCATGGATGATAGCTATCTTGTGAAGGTTTGAGTCTCGGAGTAGTGTTTTTGTGAATTGGCCTTTTCCTACATCAAGGAGAATATATATCGCTTTACTAAGCTCAATTTCAATATTAGTTACATGTATAATTCAAGTTAAAAATGCATCGGCATATGGATTTTGACTTTTCTAATTTGATTCAAATTCCTTGTTAAACTCAGATTCCTATATGGTTATATTAATAAAAATATAGGGTTTCATTATTCTTTTGTCAGATTTGATTCAAACATTGATTATTTTGAAATATTGAAATATTATTCAGACAAATTATTAGCGTGTGTTGAGTGATGGATTGTTGGAGTGATCAATTGGTGTGTTAATTGATTGTTTGTTCGAGTTTGTCATGTGTTGTTGATTGTGTTTGAATTTTTGTTTAGGTTCCATGTCAAATTGATATCATAGTTAATATCGTTTACCATCCCAAATTCTATAAACTCTAAAACACATAAAACCTAAATGAGGTAATATCGGTTATTGCTTGTACCTTTTCACAAAAAATTGACTCAAATACACCTTTTGAATATTTATTCAACAACTAATCAACCTTTTAAAAAATTCATTAAATAGGCCCTCGAGTGTTAATACCGTTAGAAAAGTGTAATAATAGGAAGGCAACCTAGACTTTTTCAAATCAATAAACCTACAAAATTAAACCTAATCGACCCTAGGTTTTTATAGTGAGCAATATAGGATTTCAAAATTTTCTGCATTTATCTTACTTTGATTTTGATTCTCAAGTTTATCTATGTTAAAGTAGGCATCTCAAGATTTGTTTAAAATTTGTTTTAACTGAAAAATGTTGAGCATTTAATTTTTTATGGATTTTTTAAATTAACTTTGCAATGTTAGAATTTCAATTTTCTGTAGGATATCAGTTTTAGGAAAATTATTGAAGGTAGCTAGAGATCTCAAAAATTATAAAATTTGTCATACTTGTTTTTCTTTATGTGTATTTGATATTTGGAAAGTTTTATAATTTTAGGAACTCATCATGAATTGTTATATATTTTTGAATGAAGGGAGGTTAGTCTCAAATATTTTAGGACAGATTTGTTGTATATAAAAACATAAATTATTTGACGTGCCTACCAAATTTAAAATGCAATGAAATTATATATTATGTTAGATATATATTTCTAGAAGGCCTGTGTAAAATCTTAGATCATTTGGATGAGTAGATTATTTATTAAAAATTAGAGAACCTGCATTTGGGGAAAATGATTTTTTTTTAATTGAGTATAAGGATCAAATACATGTAATAATATGATAGTTTTATAGTATTGTTCCGTTGCATGCATGAATTTGGTGATTTTTTTTTGACATAGTAAGAAATTAGAGAACCTACCTTTGGGGAAAAATGGGGTTTCTTTTTTCTTAAATTGAGTAAAATGATCAAATACATGCAATAATAATATAATTTTATAGTATTATTTCATTGTGTGCATGAATTTGGTGATTTTTTGTTGACATGCTGTGGTAACTAATCATTGTGTTTTTATGATTTATTTTCTTTTTTTTTTAATTAAGTGCGGTCATACAAGGGTCCGCTTTTAATTTTTCTTATTAGGGGTATTTTGGTAAAAAATATATAATTATAAAAAAGGTCGACACACTAGTTATTTCACTATCCAAAGTTTATTTCATTATATACATGCATTTTTTAAAATAAACATAAGGGTAAATAAGTAATTAAAACTTATTGCTTAATCAGTTGACGGAATCTATTAGCCTTGGGTTTATTCGATGAATTTTGTAGATGACCGGTAGTTTCTTATTAAATTTGTAAAAGTTGCACTGAGTGTTTTTTTTATGAAAAGGTAAGGATAGGTGCCTTGCAGTTTCTTTGGACCAAAATGAAAAAAGGGAGGACATGAGACTTCAATTGAAGACAATATTAGCAGATATAATTCGGTTGGGTTATCAAACTATTTGATCCAAAAATTTAAATTACGAGATAAGATTTAAACATTAATTATAAAAGTAAGAATTTCAAATTCAAGGTCTAACTCTAAAAGTTCTAACCATAATTAAATAGTCTTCACATTAAAAGGTTAAAATTATCATACACAATGTTCAAGATTAAGGGGTCTAACACTGTGTTTGACCAAATCAAATAAATGGTCCGTCCAGCTTTAAAAGTTTAGGATATGATTAAAATGTCCAACATTAAATATAAATAGTCAATCTATTATGACTTAATTGTCAAGAGTGATGTGAGAATGGGATTTTTTTAACCTGAAAAGTTTTGTTTTAATATAACAAGTTAAATTAAAATTTTAGGTAAGATCTAACATTTTATACAGTGACATAGATCTTTTTAATTTTTTCATACACAACTTGACATATAATAAGGACAAATCTTGTTATCAAATGTCTCTTTTAATTTGTATGTTTTCATAGGATACATAAGATGAGATACATAGACACTAATTTTATATATTTTTAAACGATACATCAATCAAAATTTAACAAGATATAAGTTTACTTTTCACTTGGATCTTATTTTAATCGTTTTAGATAAAAGTTTGTTGAATACATCAAATTTAAGACCAAAAGACGTTTTGTTTTTTGAATTTAGATAATTCTACATTTATAATTTATCTACAATCATTTTTTATACAATTTGAGTTGACAAGTTATCATTAAATGAATAAAAAATAAAAATAAATAAAAGATATTAAATTAAATAACATAATAATTATTTATCTAATAATATCCTACCCATCTAAGTTATACAAAATTTTGATTACAAATAAGCCCGTAGATCTAATATTATTATTTGAATTTTGATATTTTTTATTATAATTTTGTGAAAGAAAATGAATCTACAGTATGTAAATTGACATTGCCACGTGACTACGGCGTTGATTCCATATCATCGGGGCGGGACGGTTATCAAAACTCACCTAAATCATAATTTAATCGAAAAAGAGGATTCAATGACTTCATGAATTGTGCGACTTTGAATACCGTAACATATTTGAAAGCAAATAGAGGCAACCAAGTCTAACCACATTCACAGGCATGACTTCAGGTGCCCAAATTGTAATATGACAAACGACAACCATTATAATAATAATTATAATAATTAGTGTACTTTATTTAACTAATTTTCATTATTTTTGAGTTTTTGGGTCGTCCACGTTAGTAGTTAGTTTTATAAAACGTGGGTGGATTGATTGAAGTGATAAAGATGGTACAAGTAGGAGTTGATAAGACTAAGATAAAGTTTTATATTTGACTTTTTACAATAATTTTTTTTCATGAAATAAGTGAAAGATCGTTACAATAAGTTATAGGAGATTGTAATAGTAAATTGTGATCACGCTAATCCTCTCTTAATATTAATTGTGATACTTTAACTTTTTAATTATGTAATTACTTGATGGAACTGCGTTCAGCGCCCTTTATGCCAGTTAGTGGAGATCGGAGAACCCAATAAAGCTGTGTTAAAAATAAGACATTTGATATGTCTCATGATTGAGGACATGTGAGGCCCAATTTAATATTTTTGCTTTTGATTAAATCATCTTTTATTATTATTATTTTTCAAATCTCATCCGCATCTTATTCCCTTTGATCTTCTTTAACTAAATAAATTTTGGTAAAATTAATATTCTAATTTTTGTCATCATTTAATCAGAATATTATTTTTGAAAATTATTTAATGATATTTATGGTTAGGGTGACAGATGGGTGACGTAATGTAAGCGGTTATGTTGAAGCAACGTTGTCGTCTCGGAAGTTTAACTGTTAAGGCTCCGTGTCGATTAACTAATCAGAACTGATGATAATCTAGACCGTCCACGTCACATGATTTCCAACCAACTCGAGGGCCCACATGCTCCACTATCCAAGAAGGCAAATGGAGGGAAGGGAACCTAAACTTGAACGTTTCAATTCAATTCAATTCAATTCAATTTTAATTTTTTTAAAGCCGCGTTTGACTTGGAGTTGGGACAAGAAAGCTAGATCTATTTATTGAGTGCGGATAAAATATAAACAAATATAAATAAAACCCAATAAATTATGGTTTAAGCAAAAGCGAAATGTATAGAAATTGTGAATTTGTCGAGTTGCGACTTGTCTTGCCAGTGAGAACGCCCTAAAAAGAAGAAAAAGCGAGGCAACGTCCATGCTGCGGATGCATTAACTATTCATATAAAACTTGTTTTAAAAGTAACATTCAAATTGAAGCCAGAAAGGGGAAGAAAGGGTGAACTTTTCCATAATATTTTCTTTTATCCTTAAACGCCCCTTACCTTCTAAATATTACATCTTGCCTCCTTTCTGTTTTCCCCTCCATAAAAAATAAATAAAAGAAAATAAAAATCAACCTTCTTAATGAAATTAGGTTGAATTATACAAGTGGTCTAAGATTAAAAGATTAATAATGAGTTATTCCAAACAATGCCTTTTCTCTTCTATACATGACATTTTTTTAATTTAGCTGAAAATTAAAATTTGACACTATATTCAATGGGATTTAGAATATTGAACATTTTTTCTTCAATTACTTTTGTTTTAGTGATATTATACGTTTTTTTATTTAGTTGAAAATGAAATGTTAACTCTTCCATGAAATTTTGACTTTTACATTTCTTTTTTCAAATTTATAGTTATACATCACAATTATACATGATCATGATAACGACAAATTTTGTATTACTCTTGTAATTGGTAGAATATATATCATTTAGTTTTTTTTTTTTTTGCACTACTTTATAGTTTGTTAAGTTATTCCCATATTGATCTATACTTAATTAAACGTACAACTTGTTAACTTTGTACAGGCTTGTCATGCACACCCAAGGCTGATCAATAAAATTAATTACTCACAACAATATAAATAAAAGTAAAACTAATTTTTAGATTAGCATAAAGCCCATAATCTAAAATTGGTTAATAATGTTATTTGACAAACATGACTCATACATTGTATTGCATCGCTATCAACTAATAATGAACAAGTGAAAGTTAAACAATTTTCATCTAGTTCTACATTCATTTGGAAAGTTAAACAAGTTTTACGGTGATATTACTAAATTCTCGTTCCTTGATTCACAAAATCTAGAGAATATTTGATTTCCAATTTTAAAAATAACTTTTAAAAAATATAATATAATTTGGATATAGTAAAAGCAACCCTCAAAGCAAATTTGTATTATTCTTTTAAATTTAAAAATTATTTGTATTATTACATTAAAATAAGAATTTCAAATCAAATGAAATATGCATATAGAAAACAATATTTAAATATAATTTCTCGGAAGATAATAATAATTTCCTAAAACAGAAGAAAAGGCGAAATAAAGAAGGGGTGAAAGTGAAAACTAGGAAAAGTGAAGTGGAAGACAGAGGGTTTCCCAAAATTTAAAACATAAGAAAAAAAGGCAATCCGTCAAATCTTTTTTCCAAAGTTGTCATCTCTCTACGCGCTGTGTCTGTGTCTGTGTCTGTGTCTGTCTCTCTCGCTCTCTTTTTCTTTCAACATCATCTCCTCTTCTTCCCGTTTAATTAAAATAAACGGAAAAAAAACCCAAAGCCACATGCTAGCATGAGTAATCTCCGCCACCGCGCCGGTGCAGCCCGGTCGAGGCCCGACGACCACCCGGAAGAAGAGGAGCCCTACAACATAATCCCTGTGCACAACCTCCTTGCTGACCACCCTTCCCTCCGCTTCCCCGAGGTCCGTGCAGCCGCAGCCGCTCTACGCACCGTCGGGAACCTCCGCAAGCCGCCTTACATCCAATGGAACCCCAGCTGGGACCTCCTCGACTGGCTTGCACTCTTCTTTGGATTCCAGAAGGATAACGTTCGGAACCAACGAGAGCACTTGGTTCTTCATCTGGCCAACGCCCAGATGCGTCTCACTCCACCACCGGATAACATCGACACCCTGGACGCCAGCGTTTTGCGAAGATTCAGGCGTAAGTTGCTCAAGAATTACACCAACTGGTGCTCCTACTTGGGGAAGAAATCCAACATCTGGATCTCGGATCGGAGCTCTGACCAGCGGCGTGAACTCTTGTATGTTTGTCTGTATCTTCTGATATGGGGCGAATCAGCGAATCTCCGGTTCATGCCGGAGTGTATCTGCTACATTTTTCATCACATGGCGATGGAATTGAACAAGATATTAGAAGATTACATCGACGAGAACACGGGGCAGCCAGTGATGCCGTCGATATCGGGCGACAACGCCTTTTTGAACTGTGTGGTGAAGCCCATTTACGAGACGGTGAAGGCGGAGGTGGAGAGTAGTAAGAACGGAACGGCGCCGCATGCGGCGTGGAGGAATTATGATGATTTGAACGAGTATTTTTGGAGTAAGAGGTGTTTCCAGAAGCTGAAATGGCCAATTGACGTGGGAAGTAATTTCTTCGTGTTGTCGAGCGGGACTAAACACGTGGGGAAAACTGGGTTTGTCGAGCAGCGTTCATTTTGGAACTTGTTTAGGAGCTTCGACAGGTTGTGGGTGATGTTGATATTGTTTCTTCAGGCTGCGATTATTGTAGCTTGGACAGAGAGGGAGTATCCGTGGCAAGCCTTGCAAGTAAAAGATGTTCAGGTGAAAGTTTTGACTCTGTTTATTACATGGAGTGCATTAAGATTTTTGCAGTCTCTGTTAGATATCAAAACACAGCGTAGACTTGTTTCCAGAGAGACAATGGGGCTCGGTTTGAGGATGTTATTGAAGAGCGTTTTTGCAGTTGTGTGGATTTTGGTTTTCTCTGTCCTTTATGCTAGGATCTGGTCGATTAAGAACCGGGATCGTAGATGGTCTGCTCGGGCGAACAAGCAAGTAACCACTTATCTACAGGTGGCATTTGTGTTTATTTTGCCTGAATTGTTGGCAATAGCCCTGTTTATCATTCCTTGGATAAGGAATTTTCTCGAGAACACGAATTGGAAGATTTTCTATCTGTTAACGTGGTGGTTTCAGAGTAGAAGCTTTGTTGGTCGTGGATTGAGAGAAGGGCTTGTGGATAACATTAAGTATACTTTGTTCTGGGTAATTGTGTTGGCTACTAAATTTTCGTTCAGTTACTTCTTGCAGATTAAACCGATGATTGCTCCAACAAAACAATTGTTACATCTTATTGATGTCAAGTATGAGTGGTATCAGCTCTTCCACAACAGCAATCGATTGGCTGTTGGAATATTGTGGATGCCTGTAGTTTTGATTTATTTGATGGATATTTCGCTTTGGTACTCGATTTATTCATCCTTTGTGGGTGCAACAGTGGGCTTGTTCCAGCATTTGGGTGAGATTCGAAATATACAGCAGTTGAGGCTTAGATTTCAGTTTTTTGCGAGTGCAATTCAGTTTAATCTCATGCCTGAGGAGCAGCTGCTGAATGCAAGGGGGACATTGAAGAATAAGTTCAAAGATGCCATTCATCGTTTGAAGTTGAGATATGGGTTTGGAAGACCCTATACAAAGCTTGAATCAAACCAGATTGACGCAACTAAGTTTGCCTTGATATGGAATGAGATAATTACTACTTTCAGGGAAGAGGATATTATCTCTGATCAGGAGGTTGAGTTGTTGGAGCTACCACAGAATTATTGGAATATAAGGGTTATCCGTTGGCCTTGTTTTTTGCTGTGCAATGAGCTGCTTCTAGCTCTTAGCCAGGCCAAGGAGCTGGTGGATGCTCCTGATAAGTGGCTTTGGTATAAGGTTTCTAAGAATGAGTATAGGCGTTGTGCCGTGATTGAAACTTACGATAGTATAAAGCACTTGCTTCTTGGTATCATCAAAGTTAACACTGAAGAGCATTCCATTATCACAGTCTTGTTTCAGGAAATTGATCACTCTCTTCAGATTGAGAGGTTCACCAAAACGTTCAAGATGACTACGCTGCCCAAGATTCATACCCAGTTGATAAAGCTTGTTGATCTGTTGAACAAGCCCAAGAAAGATCTGACAAAGTTGGTGAATACCCTACAGGCCCTCTACGAGATTGCTATTCGAGATTTTTTCATAGATAATAGGGACAATGACCAGCTTATAGATGATGGCTTGGCTCCTAAAAACCCTCCTGCAATGGGAGGCCTGCTGTTTGAGAATGCTGTTGCCTTGCCTGATCCCAATAATGAGAATTTCTATCGGCAGGTTAGGCGCTTACATACAATTCTAACATCCCGGGATTCGATGAATAATATTCCTGTTAATCTTGAAGCAAGACGCAGAATAGCCTTTTTTAGTAACTCACTCTTTATGAATATGCCCCATGCACCTCAAGTTGAGAAGATGATGTCCTTCAGTGTTCTCACCCCATATTATAATGAAGAAGTTCTTTACAGTAAAGAACAACTTCGAACTGAGAACGAAGACGGAATATCTATCCTGTACTATTTGCAGACCATTTATGCTGACGAATGGAAGAATTTTATAGAGAGGATGCGCCGAGAAGGAATGGTGAAGGATAGTGAAATATGGACAGAGAAGTTGAAAGATCTCAGGCTTTGGGCTTCATACAGAGGCCAGACACTTTGCCGCACTGTGAGGGGAATGATGTATTATTACCGGGCTCTAAAGATGCTGGCTTTTCTTGATTCTGCTTCTGAGATGGACATTAGAGCAGGTACCAGGGAACTTGGTTCGATGAGGCATGTCGGCCATTTGGAAGGTTCTGTATCAGAAAGATCACCTTCTGTGAACAGTTTAAGTAGAACTGGTAGTTCTGTGAGCACTTTATACAAGGGTCATGAGTATGGCACTGTTTTGATGAAATACACATATGTTGTTGCCTGCCAGATATATGGTCAACAAAAGGAGAAAAAAGACCCCCACGCTGAGGAAATTTTGTATCTGATGAAAAACAATGAAGCCCTTCGAGTTGCATATGTTGATGAGGTTTCGACAGGGAGGGATGAGAAGGAGTATTACTCTGTTCTTGTGAAATATGATCAGCAGTTAGAGAAGGAAGTGGAAATTTACAGGGTCAAACTGCCTGGTCCCTTGAAGCTTGGTGAGGGGAAACCGGAGAATCAAAATCATGCCCTTATCTTCACCAGAGGGGATGCTGTTCAGACTATTGATATGAACCAAGACAACTACTTTGAGGAAGCACTTAAAATGCGGAATTTGTTGGAAGAATACAGGCACTACTATGGTATTAGGAAACCTACCATCTTGGGTGTCAGGGAACACATTTTTACTGGTTCAGTTTCGTCACTTGCTTGGTTTATGTCAGCGCAAGAAACCAGTTTTGTCACCTTGGGTCAGCGTGTTTTGGCAAATCCTTTGAAAATTCGGATGCATTATGGCCATCCTGATGTTTTTGACAGGTTTTGGTTCATGACTCGAGGAGGTCTCAGTAAAGCTTCCAGAGTGATTAACATCAGTGAGGACATATTTGCTGGTTTTAACTGCACATTGCGAGGAGGCAATGTCACACATCATGAATACATCCAAGTAGGCAAGGGAAGGGATGTTGGTTTGAATCAAATATCCATGTTTGAGGCCAAGGTTGCTAGTGGAAATGGTGAACAAGTTCTCAGCAGAGATGTCTATAGGTTGGGTCATAGACTGGACTTCTTCCGGATGTTATCATTTTTTTACACTACTGTTGGATTCTTTTTCAACACAATGATGGTAGTGTTGACTGTCTATGCATTCTTATGGGGTCGGTTATATTTGGCCCTTAGTGGCATTGAGCAGTCTGTGTCAAATAATAGCAACAACAATAAAGCACTTGGTGCCATCTTGAACCAGCAGTTCATCATCCAGCTTGGTTTGTTCACGGCCCTTCCAATGATTGTGGAGAATTCTCTTGAGCATGGATTCCTTCAGGCTATTTGGGATTTCCTTACTATGCTGCTCCAGCTTTCATCTGTTTTCTACACATTCTCCATGGGAACTCGCACTCACTATTTTGGCCGGACTGTCCTTCATGGTGGTGCAAAGTATCGGGCAACAGGACGTGGTTTTGTTGTGCAGCACAAAAGCTTTGCAGAAAACTATAGGCTTTATGCACGTAGCCACTTTATAAAGGCCATTGAGCTTGGGCTGATTCTTACATTATATGCATCATACAGCTCTATGGCTAAGGACACTTTTGTTTACATAGCACTGACCATCTCAAGTTGGTTCCTTGTTATTTCGTGGATAATGGCCCCATTTGCTTTCAATCCCTCTGGCTTTGATTGGCTGAAGACTGTATATGACTTTGATGAATTCATGAACTGGATTTGGTTCCGTGGTGGTGTGTTCGCAAAAGCTGAACAGAGCTGGGAAAAGTGGTGGATTGAGGAACAAGATCATCTAAGGACAACTGGTTTTTGGGGAAAGGTGCTGGAGATAATTTTAGACCTGCGTTTCTTCTTTTTTCAGTATGGCATAGTATACCAGCTGGGTATTGCTGCTGGAAGTACCAGCATTGCTGTGTACTTGCTTTCTTGGATCTACGTTTTTGTGGCTTTTGGGATTTATGCAGTAGTGGCATATGCCCGGGACAAGTATGCTGCGAAAGAACACATCTACTTCCGACTGGTTCAGTTCCTTATTGTTATATTTGCGATACTTGTGATAATTGCCCTGCTGGAATTCACACAGTTCAAATTTATTGATATTTTCACTAGTCTTTTGGCTTTTATCCCTACTGGGTGGGGCATTATATTGATTGCTCAAGTATTCCGGCCCTTTTTGCAATCCACTAGGATCTGGCAGTCAGTAGTTTCTGTCGCTAGAATGTATGATATAATGTTTGGAGTGATTATCATGGCTCCTGTGGCATTTCTATCATGGATGCCTGGATTCCAGTCTATGCAGACAAGGATTCTATTCAATGAAGCATTCAGCAGAGGCCTTAGGATATTCCAAATTGTTACCGGAAAACAAGCTAAGGGCGATGCATAAATTGAGGTGAATTTTTTCATCTTTCTTTTACGAAAATTTTTCCTATAATTTTCTGTGGGTTCTACCTGTCAGCTTATTCGCTAGATAATCTAGAGAGCATTTGGCCAGTCACTGAAATTTCCTTTTGCGTCATGCGGTTGACAGATTAATTGCGTCATTTAAGATTTTATGAGTGACTATTTAATCAGTTTTGTTATCCCATAGTTTACACATTGAGTGGCCATTTTTATAATTATGACCAGATAAATTCATGAATTCTATTTGATTATATACATCTGGCTTCTGGTATTATACCTACTTGTTGACTGTGATTCTGTGATCTTAGTTGGGTAAGTTTTAAGCCATTGTAGTTGATCCTTCTAGGTTTGACCATGATTACATCTGATTTTCTTTTTGATATTAACTTGTCTGAATTCCCCCAATTAGTTGGGGAGCAGTGGATACAAATAGATTTGTTGCAGCACCGCTAATTGGAAAAGATCTTTGGCTAAATTCTGAAGATTTAGGGAAGAAGAGAAACATATTATTGAGCAGATCTTTATCTTGGAGTAAAAATATGTGTTTTGGGGGGTTTTCAAAGTGCCAGACGAATGATGTTTGATGTATCACGAAGCAGTTGTTAGGATCGTGTTTTTTGAATTTCTTGACTTTTGAAGAGGGCAATGTGGAGAATATTTGATTTGATGACAGATCTGAATTTTGCAGCCTACTGGATGCTTGACATTAAATCGTAAGTCTTAAGGTTTTGTCTGGTGAAAAATGAAAGTAGGGTTTACGGTCCAAAGAAAGTGTGAAAAGATCAGATTTTATGGCCAACAAATATAGGGTTGGTTGTCAAGAATATAGTTTATGACAAGAAAAAGAGTTTCTGGGTTTTTTATTAGAATTCATGGGCATTGCAGCTTGGCTTCAAGCAAACTCCAAGTTCAGTAGCAGTACATTCATACTATGGTGCCTCAATAGGAGGAAATAATAAATTGTTTACCGAGTTAGGAAGAGCCGTGAAAGTTAATGAATTAGAAATTTTAATCTACAGTAAGTCTTATGGGAGACTACAGCCAATTCCACAAACCCAGAAATTACGAAGTCAAACTAGAGAATAACAGAGGCTTCGAAAATATGCACATTCTAGAACTTAATATAACCAAAATAATCAAACCAGTTACTTCAGGAAAGCATGGCAATGTTAAAATATGATTAAATAACGACAAGAGAATAATAGAGGCTTCCAGTGCTAACTTCTAAGCTGGGCCATGATATCTCATACATCACTTGGCTTGTCTATCTGTGGCATTCTATTCTTCTTGCATCCTTCTTGTGTCATTGTTGTTTACTTTTGACCAGTACTTATTTGTTTCCAGTGATTCAAAGTTTTAACATAACAATGTTGGAAGTATGGAGTGTTAAAAAGCTTTGTAGTTTTGAAGTTTTACCAATCAATAATTTCACCGAATGTATGTTTTTGCTGAGACGGTTGTATCATGTTTGCAGGTCTGAAGGCAACACTGAGGCAGAGTACTATACAAGTTGAGAGTGATTGGTTTCTCACTTGTTGGTTTGTTAGAGATTGTTGATGTGTAAGGTGAAGCTGTGGTTGTCATCTATTACGTTTCAAATTCAGTAGGGAGGGAGAAGACGTACTATCTATTTGGTTCATCTTTGGTTTCAACTTCCCCCAATACTGTTGTAATTAGCTGTATTTTTGTTACTTTTAGCCATTGCTCAGTTGGGAAGCTTTGGTTTTATGTGTTTTAACTTCCCACATTCTTAAAGCCACACTTAATCGGTAGTCCTTATACTAATTGTAGCTTAGCCTTCAGTTTGTTAAGATTGATAGAATATTATTTGTTATTCTTTTGTTAGAAATCCAACTATTTGTTCTTCATACATGGCCTTGCCTTTGCCTTTTGTATTCTAGCTACTCTGATTTTGGTGTACAAAGTAACATTTATTGCTTTTCCATGGTAAGTTTGCATGTTAATTTCATAAATTAATTGCTTATTTATGTCTTAAATCTAATCTTTATTACGCTCTTATCAATAATGCAAATTGAAATCATTACTGTGCACCCACTTTTTTCTTTATTAGGTATAGAGTAGATGATTTTGTAGACCGTCACATGACATGATCCACATGGCAGATCAGATGGCTCGATCTGCGGCTTGACCATGTCATGGAGGTGGTGACTCATCATGGGTGGGGTAGCACCACCATTGGGCTCATCTTATCAGTCCATTTGACCTTTGTGCCACTTAATTGAAAACCTTTGGCACCTGGCAAATTCTGATTGAAGTTCGGCAAATACTTTGACAACAATTGTTTTGTACTTTTGTCCCATCTCAGGAGCCTCGTCTTTGCCGACATGATTTTATTGAAACAAATGCCTAGACGTATCTAGAACATATAAAGATGTTCATATTCTGGAATCAAAAGAAAATTGAAAAAAAGTCAATTGTGCAGTGAAAGGATAACATTTTTACTAATTTTATATAGAAACTTTGTCGGATAGCGTTACTTTGTTCAAGTATTAAAGTGACTTCCACATTGCAATTGCGCATAATGAGATTTGTTCCATTAGTATTATTATCATTAAATACTAGCTATTCTTATCATTTACTGGAAGGAAACGGTTTTGTAAATTTCAATAACTTTTTTTCTTATCAATTTTTTCACTCGCATCATAAGAGCATGTGAAATTCTATTTGAACGGATTTTTTATTAATTAAACATTTGAATATGACGTGGATGGTTGGATAGGCCTACCACCATGATTCTTTCCAGGGCGGTTACTATTATTGTCAAACTTTTGTAAAGTACTAGGAATATAAAAATAGAAAGATAACTGCATAAATATAACAATTTCATTACTATTATCATGTCAAATATAAAGTGATTTGATTAATGTATACGTGTCAAAATTTCAAATCGAATGTCACTATAAAACGTAAAACCCGGTTTATACACGTCATAGAAGTATTTGTTGTAATATTTAGCATTCTCGTTATCGTTAGTCGTTACCAGTAGATTCAGGTTCTAACGGTTGGAAGGGACCATGGACGAAGCTCCGCTGATAAGCAGAGAAGGCGCCAGTGCAAGTAACAGCAGCAATGGAGGGAGGAGAGATCAACCTCCTTTCTACAAGAGTTACTCCAAAGCGATCACTCGCGGCTCTCGTTACCAGAAGGCCGCGGCACTCGTGGATCTGGTAACTCCTTTTTTACGCAATTCAGTTTTGATTTGATCATCTCATAAAGCGATTGCCTTCACGCATCTTACTTTTTGTATCTCTTTTAACGAGAAATTGCTAGCGCTGATTGTCTCAATATGGATTCTGCAGGCTGAAGACGGCGTCGGTTTGCCTGAGCAGATCCTTGATCAATCAGAATCATCCTTCGACAGTTCTGCAAAGTTCTACTTCTTTTGTATTAAGCTGGATTTCATTTGGTCACTCAATTATTTCGCTTTGATAGTCTTGAATTTCTTAGAGGTTAAGTTTCCTTCTCTGATCTGTTTTTTCGGCTTCGCTGTTGCTTCTTTTGTACTCTTTCATGTGCTCGTATTTAGATTATATTGTTGAGTTTGGTTTAATTTATGCAGAAACCTTTGTGGTGCTCAAATTCTACTCTCACATATTCTTGCTCGGATAGAGAGTACTATTATCTTGGACAGTTGCCTTACTTAACAGGTGCAGAGTCTCTTATCTACGAGGTGAGGATGAAGATTTTCTTGAAATTATTTTTTTATTTATTTGAATTCTCTCACGTTTATATCAGAGCACAATTTTAGGTTTTTTTTTTTTTTAACGATTTTAATGACCTTATCACTTTGGTAGGAACTAAATGGTTACTGTTCTGTTGACTTCAGAGATTATTTCAATTAATAATCAATGCATTTGGCCTTCATGAAAATATTAGGCTGACTTAAAATCTTGAAGAATTGTGATTGATAAAAGTAATAAACTATCTGTTGGTGATGTAATGAACTGACCAGCTTAAGTTAATACCAATATATTTATTTCAATATGATCAATTAATACAAGGTACAATCTCAAGACTTTTGGATATTATTATGCGTGGACTTTAAAGGAAATCTCATTTTGGCAAAAATGAAACAAACAACTTGAACCAAGACTCATTTACGATAGGTAAAAGATAACAGGTATGTATGATAAGTAGGTGTATCTTATATCTTATCCAAAAAAAGAAAAAAAGGAAATGAAAAGAAAACAAAAAAAGACTCATTACGTGCTAAGGTTTTCTTCTTTATTTTTTTTAGCAACCTACTAAATATTTTTATTTTTATTTTGTTTGTATGGCAAATATGTAGCAACATGAAAGAATTAAGGAATGAATATATAATTGAGACAGTAGAAGCACCAGAGCAGACAAGATTTGGATGCTTTTTGTTGGTTTGGTGATTGTTCTAAGCCAGTCTGACTCATTAATGATTTTTTCTCTAGGGTGTGGCTTTTAGTTTAGAAGTTCTCAAAATACCTACTTAAATTTGAAGTTTAGATTTTTCTCAAGTAGATGAAGTTTCTATATTATCATTCTCCTTCAAATACTTCTTTTTTTCCGATGTCCATAATGGATATCAAAATAATTTGGCTCCGGGTGACTAAAATGACATATACTTAACTAAATTCATAGTGCAGAGATTATTGGGTATTATAATAATTGGGGACTTCTTTGGAGACTATGAAGATCTGTATGTTTTTGGAGTAACACTTTTTGTGAGAAATTGTTCATTTGAGCTTCTCAGCTTATTCTATAAGAATTGCATGTTTTAACATTTTTCTTTAATAATTTTCATAGTATCATACAAGGATGTATTCTCAGGTAGCATGAATTTCTGCTTTCTATGCAGGGGATAACTCTCATTGTACTCATGATACATACATTCTTTCCAATTTCTTATGAAGGGTCTGAAATTTACTGGAGAAGTCCTCTTACTCGGGTGAAGGTACAACACCAAAGATCTTTCTTGGCCACTCATTTTGTATCTTTCTTTTTTCAGGTAGATTGGTAAAATTAGCGACTGGAAATTAGTCGTACAAGTAGAGAAAAAATAATTCCTAGATCTAAAAGGATTTCATCTCCATAGTATTATTTCTTTGATGTAATTCAATTATTTTCTTAATTCCTTGGACTACCTAGACTCTCATTCGGAAATATGCATTAATAGACTGAACATTGAAGTATTGATGTCTGTAGTGTAATTAATTTTTCTCTCTGTGGTTGAATTTTTCAGGTCATTTGCCTATTAATTCTGGTTGCTGATTTTCTGGTTTATGCTGTATATTTGTCTCCAGTGGCCTTTGACTTTCTTCCTCTCAGGATTGCACCATATATTAGAGTTGTCTTTTTCATCCTAAACATTAGGTACTGTATGACAAAATTTAGTCATGTTTGTACTGGTGAGTGTGTCTATATGCATGTGCATTACATATATCCTAATATAAGTACAAGCTTGTCTTAAAATTTTGCGTTTGGTACAAGTTTGTCCTAGTTTGTGCTTTTGCTGTCAAACAGCTTCAGGGAATGTGATTAAACATTTTCTTCCGATCTCTTCTTTTGAATTCAGGCAATTGCGGGATAGCATCTTTGTTCTAGCTGGAATGCTTAGCACATACTTGAATGTCTTGGTCTGTACACCAACTTCGATCTGTATAGTGGCTGGATTTGTAATTATTATTATTATTATTGTGGTTATTTTACTTTCTACATGTCATTAGTATGTTCCTGTTTTTACCGTATATTCAGGGAAAAATATGCCGAATAATATGCCTCTCTTATTCCCTTTTAATTTATTGCTTAAAATATTGATTGCATAGGTTTTCTTTTGTCTGTTTATTGGTGATTTATTTTCTTAAACTGCAGGCACTAGGGCTTTTGTTCCTGCTGTTTTTAAGTTGGGTAGCCTATGTCATGTTTGAAGACACACAACAGGGTAAAACAGTATTTACGTCGTATGGTACTACATTGTATAAGATGTTTGTTTTATTCACCACTTCCAACAACCCGGACGTATGGTTACCTGCATACAAGTAAGTGGATTTTGAAAGTAATTATTACTAAGGCTACATTTTAAGTTCCTGGTGTTAAAGAAAAAGCATATATGGATAGAGCTCTTCACAGCATTGCTCCATTCATTTTGAAGCTGTTGAATATAATGAGGTTTAGTTTTCATCTAATTTCTATGTTTGGGAGATTCCTGAAAAAAAGGTCCAGTTCTGTTTTCGTTGATATGATCATATAGTTTTCTCTACTGTTTATACTGGAGTCCTTTGCTGGCAACTGTAAAGACAATTATGTACTAATAAAAGCAGCATATGAGGTGCTCTTAAGTGTTCACTTGGAACGGAGTGTTAGATTTTCTATCAGGCTCTGCATTTGAAATTTTTTGGATCCAAGCTCATTGAGGTATCTGAAAACAGAACTGACCTGACTGAGAATTTTCAAATATGCCAATTTCCATTGAGGTTTTGTCCCTTCTAATACCTTTTTCCTTTCGGGATTTCATGCTCTAAATGGCAACATATCACCTCTTGTCCCTCATTATCACATATATCTCAACAGTTATGATAATTTTTATTTTCATAACCATCAGATTTCTTTGCATAATTTGTCAGTTCTCAGTGGCTTTATGAGATATAATGAAGTTTTAGCATTTTCTTTAGCATGCCTTAAAACTTAAACTTTGCAGTGGTTTGTCTCTAAACTTATGTCAACTTAATGCTTGTAATCTGCATTTTCCTTTTAAGGACTTCACGCTGGTACTGCCTATTTTTTGTTCTCTACATCCTGCTGGGAGTTTACTTCATCACCAACTTGATCCTTGCTGTTGTATATGATAGCTTCAAAAGTCAGGTATAGGACTATTGATCTTTAGTATTACTTTAATTACAGTGAAGAACTTAAAATTACTGTCTGAAGAGTAGCTACTATACAAGGATAATCTTTGTGTAACTACTATACAAGGATAATCTTTGTGTGTCCCTCTGTTGATGAATTGTTTACTTCATGCTCCTTGCATCCAGAGTTATTTGTCCAAATTTTTAGTTTATCATGTTTAAATGGATTTTCCATCATGAATACTGAAAATAGTATTTTTGTTGTAGTCTCAATATTTCCATTGCATTATTTTATTTTATATTATTTTTTGTTTTTGCAAGTTTTTAATGGAGACTGACTTTGTAATGCTATTTCTTTTGAGGTGCACGTGGATGTTACTCTAATAACATCAATCCTGAAAGCCTAAGTTGATATGGAAAAGCCCAACAATACCTTTTATCCTCTTAATAGTTTCATCACTTAGTGGCCATATTTAGTTAATGGATTTGTCTTGTGAATCCAAAAGAACATGTAGATTGCGGCGCATGTACATCTTTTTCTGTTTTATAAAAGAATG
This sequence comes from Boswellia sacra, assembly GCA_013180625.2. Lineage (NCBI taxonomy): Eukaryota > Viridiplantae > Streptophyta > Magnoliopsida > Sapindales > Burseraceae > Boswellia > Boswellia sacra. The sequence continues at coordinate 711,297 of SNVD02013728.1, forward strand.
GCGGAATTAAAAAACAAGAAATCTTGATCAACTTGGCGTCGATGCCACATTAAACAACTTGAATTTTAAAAAGGTTAAGTTGACAAGAAATAACTGAACAATTGTCTTTGAAATTCTTATTGATGCAATAAATGAGGTTTTGTGAAAAAATTCATAATGTTAGAATGGACAAATTGTTTGAGACACCAGGAGTAACTTGCTAAAAGATTTGCATGATTGTTTATTGTATTAGTCGTTTTCTAGAATTGTATAAATAAATGTTCTATTTATATTTCCTTTATGATTTTTAATATTTTTGTAGCTTGCAAAACAAGTTTCTGATAGGGATCGCATGAGGAAAAATATATTGGGAAAAGTCTTTAAACTCCTGGATGAGAAAGTAAGTATTGATTATCTAACTAATAAAATCTCTTATCATTTTTGAAAGCTAGCTTATTTCTAATCATGTTTTTTTTTCATTACAAATGGAGGCCAGATATTGTTATTGTCATGCAAATTTTGAGTACTTCTCTTTGTTATTCTTCAACGATATAGATCTCTATAATGTTAAAAAGGAACTTTCTCCATCCACCACAGCCACATAAATGGAACGTAATGTCAGATATTTGCTGGTGAAGCAGAATAATGCGAAACAACTTTTTTTTTTAGTTATTGTTAAGTTCTTTCGTCAGCCCAGAAGCCAATTGTGCGATGGTTAGGGTATCACTAGAGGATGGAAGCTAGAGCTATCGTCTGGTATCTTTGGGGGCGGGCCTGCGGCGGCGAGGGGGGGCAATTTAAGATGTGTTGTCATGTGAGAAGAATTATGATTGCCTAAGAATTTGATTAGTCAAAACAGAGGATAATTTTCTAGAAAGAGCTGATTAGCAGAAACATGAATTTTGCAGGCCAAAAAGTCCTTGATGCCTCTTTGATTTGAGATAAACAGAAGACTGGACACTGATAAAAAGCTGAAGTATTAGTGAACATGTACACTGTTGCCGGCTTGCAGTTATGCAGAAGTGGCACCAAACGTCATGTTTTCTAACTTCCTAGCGATTAGTGGTAGACTGGAAGAGTGTGGTTTTGAAACCCTTAAGGAAGCCTTAAAGTTGAAAATTGAAAAAAAAAAAAATGCCGGCGATCTTATTGACTTTGTCATGGAAACTGCTTTGTTTGTCATGTGATGAGTAGATTGTGTGTAAAAATGCCCTATAAATATGTTATTGGTCACTATAAATATGTTTAGTTTGTATCGAATGGCTATGCGAAAGGGATCATGGTTGTGTTAAGTAATTTGAGCTATGTTGGAAGGGAGGCTACGAGTATCCAGTTAGAATTTGTGTAATTAAGGGCTGACATTGAAATTTGACTGGTAAGCGGCACATGTAGTAGTTGAGCCCAATTCCATTCAAGCGAGTTTGTAGAGGATATGTGTCATGTGGAATAGTTTTTGATACTTCATTTTGGAGGATGTATCAATAGACGATGTGAGCATTTGGAACATTTCGTTTCTGAGCAGATCGTCTACTAACAAAGTGGATTTGAAAATTACGTGAGTAGATGATTGAGCCATCAGCGGACAGTCATCGAGAAAGTGTAAAGGACCAATGACGAACTATATAGAGGAGGAGGAGGAGTAGGAGGAGTCAGTCTTCTTTGAAGATCGAGAATAAATCGGACTATTATGCCATTCAGACTCTACTTATTTTTTCATTTTTATCCTGTAGAACTTCAGCCAAGATACTTGTGCGCTTTAGGCCTCTAATCTATATAAACTTAGACAATGTGATACTTCTGCGCTTTAGGCCTCTAATCTATATAACCATGCATATGTACGATGAATGATAAACCCGTATTGCCATCCTTGTGTCTCCCGGCTTCCTAGCAAACCCATCCCATTTGTTAGTTTTGTGGATAGAACTGTTGCATTTGTGATGCAGTGTTTTTTTTTCCTGTATTTAAATGTAGTTACAATAGTTATGTTTGATGCTGCATTCTATTTTCTTTTCTGTTGCATGTTATATGAGGTCCTTTTTTCTATTTTTAACAGAATGCTGGATATCTTGATGAGGATCAATGTATTAAACTTTTTGAAGAGCTTAATAAATACAGGTATTGATTGTATTACTTTGCAAATTTTCATTTTTTATTTAAAAAAATGTTACTTCAAATATCCTTTTCACAAATTTTCATTACATTGTTGGAACCTTTTCTTATCAATGGGGGTTTGTAAAGACAAAGGCTTCTGAAATAAATAGAAGTCCCATAAAGGATTTGACAAGTTTAAAGTAAAGAATTTGACAAGCAGTAGAGGTCCTTTAAAGCATAGAGACGTCATAACTTGCTTGCTTCAGTTGTATTTCTTTTTTGTTATTTAAAAAAATTTTTGAGCCATATATTAGATGATTAAGGTTAAAATTTATATAAAGAGGTTAGTCACTCCATTTATCAGAGTAGTCTTCTGGGTTGGATGCTACGAACCTATACGGAAATTTGATCTTTGCTTCTATATTTGAATCTAAGCATTTTCCCTCTACTTATTGACATTTTGTTTCATGATTATCTTGATGGCTATTTGACGCTTTATGCTGAGAAATTGTGAACACAACTTGCTGGGATGATTGTTTCTGAAAGAAATCAACTTTGCCTACTGCCTAGTGCTTACATAATCAAGATTATTGTATTTAATGCATGTTCCAAGTATTGTACCATTAACTTGTGGTACAGATCTTGTCAATGTTGAAGTGTGCTTTATTTCATGTTCTGGTCAGGACTCTGCCAAACATATCGAGGGAAGAATTTGGATTAATATTTCGTGAGCTGGATGACTCCCAAGATTTCAAGGTATGCGAATATCGTTCCTTCAAGCTAAGTTTGACTGAGTGATTAATTTTACAAGGGGCTAATATAAAACAACTATCCTAAGATTTTGACCCAGCTATCAAGCTGAATTGGATTTTGATCATTTGAAATTTTAATCAATTATCACCATGTCTGTTTAAAAGTATTAAAATAAAGGCATAATTAAAAAAATAGATAAAATTAAGAGTCTTGAATGAAATTTAGACACATCCTAAAAAATTTTATGTTATAGACACTTTCTTAATAAAATGACTAAAATGTTCTTTAAAATTCAAACTTAAAAAAAAAAGGCGCATCTCGTTGTGACGAAGAGGACACTCAACATGTCGAGTCCCATTGGATGCTTCAACTGACACTCTCCGTCATTGTCGGTGTTCACTCCACACTAGACATAATGTGTCGAGTCTTGTCGGATGCACGGACCGACACTCGACATAACGTGTCGAGTCTTCGAAAATGCCTTGATGGCGAGTGTCGGTCTGTGCATCCGATAGGATTCGACACGTTATGTCGAGTGTCGGTCTATGCATCCGACAAGATTTTACGCTTTATATCTAGTGTCGAGTGGACAACGACGATGATGGCGAGTGTTGGTTGAAGCATTCAACAGAACTCGAGATATTGAGTGTCCTCTTCGTCACGACGAAACGCGTCAATTTTCATCATTTTTACACACGTCAAACAAAAAAATCAACCAAATAACACTTTATTTAGTCATACAAATACAGAATAAATAAAAAATACGAGTCCAAACTCAAATCCTCAAATTCAAAATCTTTAAAATTTATCCCAAATCTCTAAACATGGGATAAGTTTCTCGTTCCTCTTGTTGTATTTCGGACTGTGTTTTCGACGGTGTTGAGGGATAATGGAAGCTGGATAATAACAGACGGTTAGAGAAATAGGACACGGTTATCGAAATACGAAGAGGTAAGTGAAGGAAAGTGGGAAATAAAAAGTTTAGGAATATATTGAATTTCAAAGGATATTTTAATTATTTTTCGAGCATAAAAATTTTTCAAGATGTGTTTAAATTTTACTTAATATTTCTAAAAGTGCCTATTTTTTTAATTTTTCTTAAAATAAACCGTCTGTGACAGTTATGGGTCTCTTTTATCATAATTACTTTTTAAATTTATCGGGCTGGGCCGCGGTTGGCATGGGATGTTTTCAAATATAGGGGCCATGATGGGCTGTGCCGCGTGATGACATGGCCCATAATCTTAGTAACGGAAAAGTAACGGAGTAGGGTTAAAAGTGGGATTTCACAATTAAATTTAAGAGGATTCTGTTCCCGGCTTGCTTGCGAGTTGCTGTCTGATTTACCAATTAGCGCTGCCGGCCACACCACCCATTCCAGAAGGATCAGCATGCACAGGTATGTTTGACGGTGATATATCGCCGGTATGGGAGAGTATTTGGCCAAGACTGGAACGCAAAGGGGACTCCCGTGTGGCGTTGGGGAGCTCCTTTTATGGCGGTTTCTACGCAGAGGAACAGATTGGTCCATCAGAAATCTGGCGTCTTGGCTGTGAGATAACGCGCCGCTGTTCAACAGCGTAAAGCCGCTGTGTCTTGTTTAACAGATAAGTAGAACCTTTGAACAAGTCCATGCGCGCCCAGTATAGCCTGGCGGCCAATGTCGCACGCCACTTTGCACTTCCGATCTTTAAATGTTAATTATTTTATTTAAATTATATAGAGTATAAAATTTGAAATATATTATGTAATATAGATTTATTAAAAATGTGGTGTAGAATATAAATATATATTATGTCATATGTTTTAAAGTTAATTATATGTATAATTTTTAAAACCTATTATATATTTTTTTAATATTTAGGTAGGATTTATAAAGATAAGTAGTTTTTCCTCTCTTCTTTTTCTTGTTTTTAATTTTATTTTTATATAGGTAAAATAGACTTTTTAAACTTCTACGATCTATTGGTAAAACATTGATAAATTCGGTTAGCAAGATAACTTAAGATAGTTTCGACATTAGGAAACAAAAATAATTAAAAAAAAAAGAAATATGAAGTAAACGATAATCAAATTTTGGTTTCAAATCTAAATCTGTTAACTCTGACATTAAAAGAAATCCTTAGATATATTCAGGCTTTTGAGAAAGACTTATCTAACTTACCTTATTAAGAATATTGCCTGTAGCAAGATACCACAATGCTCTGGAAATTTGATAATATGCTTTACATATGGATCATTGCTTGGACACAGATTACAATTCACTTTTCAGTAATCTAGTTTGAAATATTGTTATAAAGGTTTCTGCTTCTAGATTTAACCACATTATAATTAATTGATATCATTGAGTTTCTAAGTTTGCTTTTGGTTTCATAATTTAATTTATAACCAATCAGTGCTTTCATTAGGATATTATTCTTTTTGTTTTCTCGGAGATGCAATACTTCACATTTTAAAAATCTACTTGAACTGCTCCACATAAGTCCAATAAGGGGTGGAACACACTGGTTTCAACTAATGAGTCCCTCATTCATTACCTTTTATATACTTTTCATGCAAGATCAAATAGCGGTTATCTGTGATGCAGTTCCTTTCTAATTTTAAAATGATTATCATGTTAGCGGGATGCAAATAGAATTTTATTCTTCTTTCAATATACTCTAGTGGTTTCATAGAAATCAGAGACATAGAGTTCTGAAAAGAAACAAAATGGGAAATTCGTTACCAACATTATATTTAGTCAGAGATATGGAGTTGACTCGTGCTTGTTGTCCTTGTGATAGTGGCATCTACTTTTGTCTAATTGTCTGAGGTGAAAGTTCACAGCAACAAGCTCCTCTTGCATCCTTCGAAGTATGCCCTTTCATGGACCAGCATGAAAGATAAATGAGGATTTTACTGGAGCTTGGGCATATTCTTTGAATTACTGAGGAAGTCATTTCTTTCCACTCTGCTTTAAATTTGGTTGCTCCTTGCTCTGGAGAAGCTGAATAACTATGGTGTCACTTATCAAATCAGTTTCTACTGAAATGTTGGGGTTTTGCAAATAAAATTTGGTCTCTATGTTTGAATTGTACCCCTTTGTTTTAATGTCTTCTGATTGCACCTTGTCTGGCTATTATATGAATTAGTTTTCTGTAGGAAAGGTAAAAGTTTTTTATCATTGTTTGTTGATTGCGAATTGATTTGTTTGCTTGCTGGACTTGATCACCTTCTTTTTGGCTGTAGATCAACTTGGATGAATTTGCTGACCTGTGCAATGCCATTGCACTAAGATTTCCAAAGGGGGAATCTGTAAGTCCAAATGCTTGATACACATGTGAAATTCAATCTTGTTCAGTTTTAATGACAAAGAAAATTTTAAAATTCATCTTTGAATCTTTGCTTTTGGTTGCAGAAATCTTGCTTTGAAAACTTCCCATTTTACCATTCACCTCTCTCTGAAAAGTTGAAAGCCTTTGTACGAAGCCCCAAATTTGGATACATAATATCCTTCATTCTCATACTGAATCTAATTGCTGTGATTATTGAAACAACGGTACGGCCTGAATTAAGTTTCACATGTGTTCAATGTATGACATTTCATTTAAAAATAGAAGTGTTTCTAAATTGTGTAATTTTTTTTCAGATGCAACTAGTGGGTAAATTTTTAAATGGAGTTGTTACATTTGCTTTTGTTCATGTTGTGAGTTATAGATGTTTTTTGTTATGTACTTCATGTATTGTGGTATAAATTTACCTGCTTTTGACCACTGCATGTTTTATAGAAAATATGTTTTAAGATGTGATAATTGCTTATCATTGTTGAGAGGCTACTGGCTACTAATTTGCACCACATTGTTCACATGCTTCACTTGTGGTGGCTCCATTACCTGTTTGGAAAGTAGAAAATGCATTAGGCTATGAGCATTCAAAGAGGTGCTATGAAGGAATAACCTTTAGATTTAAATAGAAAATAATGCATTTTTGAGAAATATTCTATTTTGTACAAGGAACACGCAACTTGCTGGAAAAGGAATTCCCATCAGAACTATGTGCAGCCATGTGACCTCAGACCTTAATACCAGTTATGACCAAAGGAAGACAATTATATTTTAAGCCAGATAAATCTAATGGGATAAATAAAAATAAGAAGCTGTGGAATGAAATGCGTTAACATTTTGGATCTCACTATGATATAATATCCTTATAAATGAAAAAGTTATTTCTTTCAATTATATGGCCAAGAAATAGAGTTGGTCATCCAGCTGCTTGATGGAGAGAACGCTGAAATTAGGAATAATTCAGATTCTCAGTTGAAGATCGTAATTTGCAACTGACACAAGACAGCACATAATTGGTCCAATCGTAGTTTAACTCCATGTTCTGCCTATGAATGTCAGATTTTTGTCCCCTGTACTGCTTTGGCCTGATGTTTCCATTTCCATGTGTAGTTCTACAAATTTTGGTTCACCAAGTTGAGAATAGAAAGTTATATTGGTATGCCCTGTGATAATGCAGTCATCAGAACGCCTTATTGCCTGATCTACTTTTCTCATTATTATTTAGATGTCTTGTATGGAATGCTCTGTGATCTTTATGATTTTTTCAGCTCTACTAGAGATCAGTTGGCTGCCTGGTGGCTCTATTTGAAAGTTTAACATCTAGCTTCCTTATTTTTCATGCTAATTTGATATGTAAACTGGCTTGCAGCTTGACATAGAAAATAGTTCTGGTCAGAAGGTATGGCAAGAGGTGGAGTTTGTCTTTGGTAAGTTGATACAGATGCCATTGTCTTTTCTAGTTTTTCGGTTCATTTATACATGTGACTGGGTGCTTACTGGCAGTTTATTGATGGTAAAGATGTTTCTGGTGAGCATTAAAGTATATGGAATTCTAGGATTGCTATTTATCAACCAAAATAGTTTATTTAAATATAAATTAGGGTTTTACATGGAAGAGTTTGAATTGCCCGATTCTGGCAGCCAATGAATGGGTGCAATACAAAATGATGTCCCCTAGGATGACCATGTGCACTCCTATTGGTTTGACCATCTCTTTCTAGAACACTGTTTTTTAACATGTTAAGAAGTGTTTGAAACTTTAATTGAAGGCATGCATCGGTATCTTCTATACATCTCAGGCAAGGAACTTGTGGATGCGAGATTTGGAACAATTGCATTAACTGTACATTCATTTGTAACACTTGCAAATTTTTTTTACCATCAATGACATTGGCCACTTTAGCTACTGTTCAAATGACTTTGATGTTGGCTTATGGTTCTTGAAAGAGAAATACAAGTGAATATGAATCAATTGCTTTTTTTTTGTCATTGAAGTTTGGAATTGCCTCCATATGACTTCGCTGTATCTAATTGAGATGATCTCCAACTATTGTCCTGCATTTTTCTACATGGGTAATTCTCAATCCAATGGAGGCAGATATGTTAGTTTTGGTTTATATCAAAGTACTCCCACCTGTAAAAGTTTTTCCTGAGTCCTTGTCTTCTGCATTTTGTCATAGTTCTTGAGTTTTTTCTCGTTCTTTTTCTTCCTAATTATGACTCAAGTGAAGTATGTATGCTCATGATCAAGGCTAACTCATATCAAGATGCACCTTTGTAAGATGAAATATGTATGTTTATATATGTTTGTTTAATACTTTATTACTTTGGTACTATTTCTTGAAGGCCAAATAGCTTTCATTTTACACTCCTTGTTTTGTCTACTTGATAAATGAACCAGTACATTGAAAGTGGATGAAAGTGTGCAAAGTCTAATAACCCCTTTGCTTCTCTCCCATTTTGCATTTTCTGTTACCCTTATTTAGAAGATGCTCATTATATCATAGTGGTGTAAAATATGTTATCATTTAAATTTAATCTCTGGTTTTGAGTTCATTGATTGCTTGTTATTCAACAGGGTGGATATATGTAATTGAAATGGCTTTGAAAGTCTATTCATTTGGATTTGAGAATTATTGGAGGGATGGTCAAAATCGCTTTGACTTTCTGATCACATGGGTAATAGGTAATGTCTGCTGGCGATTATATAGCTGTTATTACTTTTTTTTATCATTTATTTAAATGTAATTAAGTAAATGTATCACCACCATGTTAATAATTTGATTTATTTTTTTAAATGTAATTAAGGAATATGCTATCACGACATTTTTTAATTCACCGAATTTAACTCTGATACATATATTTTACAATAAGATGAAAGGAGTACCTTATGCATTAAACTTAAAATTGAGGAGTGCTCATGCTGTTAAGGTTTATAAGATGCTCAAATTTTGAAATATTACTAGAATACCAATTTTTTTTTAATAAACAATTTTTCATTGTCGACAATTTCTTAGTATATTGGAGAAATCCATTATGCTTGAAGTTACTTAATATCTTATATTTTATTTAGTCTTAAGATTTATTAATATAGTAGTCACGGATGAAATATTATATATATTAGATGCTTAATGTGTGCTAAATTGGGAACTCACATGATACTATTTAAGGGAAGATTATATAGGTGCTCTTCTCCATCTGACCTCGGTTTGTCTCCATGAATATCTTTCTTTTGGAAATACTATCACTTTCCGTTTTCCACATAATCTAGGAGAAAGTGGAGTTGTTGTTGTGTTGATATCAATATAGATTTCATCTAAAAACAATTTTTCCTGTAGTTTTATGATTATACTTGTTAATAGATAAAATATAACTTTTTGAAATATCAAGCTATTGTGGGAAACTGATAATATTTGGATGCCTTTGGCTGTTACTTCAGAAATTATAAAGAAAAAACTGCTTACTTTTTAGCATTTCTTTTTTTAGATTGCAGAATATTGACTTAACAAATGACATTTTGTGCTTGCAGTTATTGGAGAAACCATAACGTTTGTGTCCCCTCATGGACTTTCTTTTCTTTCAAATGGAGAATGGTAGGAACAGGCTCGTTTTCCTTTTGCTGCATAACTGAATTAAGTTTTGCTAACTGCACCGAAGTGGTCCTCATTTGTCTTTAAACACCTGTTTCCTAAGCATTAGGATACTTGAACTTTAACTTCACTTATCCATTGGAGAATGCAGGAAAAAATGAAATGGTTTGTTATTTGAAATGATGATAATAATAATGTAATTATGAACCAATAAAAATGTTCTGCATTGATTTTTGGTGATGAAGATGTACATGCATGTTTCACATTCTCCATGTTTTGGTAATCTAAAAGCCTTATAGGTGATAAAGGAATGGATAGTTGGCAGTAGGTTTTCCACATAATATCCTGTGTCTTAGCTCACTGTTGAACATTTTGCTAGTTTATTGTGGATATACCTCAGTATATTTATTTTGCAAAACGGAAAGATAGTAGAACGAAGAAAAAAATTGAACCTTTTCATCTTACAATCTCCGGATAAAAATAATTTTTATCCGGGTAAACTTCTTATGTAACCTGATTTTATTTATTCTCATGTATACAAAATGCTTGATTTTTACCTTTACTCTCCAACTTTTCTGTTAACAGGATTCGCTACCTTCTACTTGCAAGAATGCTAAGATTGATCAGGATCCTAATGCATGTCCAACGCTCTCGAGCTTTTGTTGCCACATTTTTAACACTCATACCAAGCTTAATGCCATATCTTGGGATCATATTTTGTGTCCTATGTATCTATTGCTCTCTTGGTGAACAGGTATACTGGTGATAGATGCTCTTCTTAAAATTACTGCTTGTCTTCATTGATTAATTCTTTCAGTAGAAGGAAAGCAATGTACAAGAGATTTTCTTGGCACATATCTACTTCATTTTCTTCATTCATGATTTAAAAAGTCTGAACATGTTTCTAAATTTCTCTTGCCCCAAGGTTATGCACGGTTTTCCCCATGGACAGCTTTCTTTACATTGTTAACTGATAACCTCACATATTTGAATAATATATCATTTTCGTTCTAAAGTTCATTATTCTGTTTAACAACTCTAGTTTCAGGTTAATGACTGTCCTAATCTGCATAATTTGTTAATTGAATGACATGTCTCGTACACATCACACCTCAGTATTATTTATGTCATTTAACTTGGACTGTTACCTATAGATAATTTCTTGGTGAAATTTATAGATCTTTGGCGGGATTGTGAATGCTGGGAACACCAAGTTGGAAGATACAGATCTTGCTGCTGATGAGTATCCTTATTAGTTGATGGATTTCACTTCCACTGTTAGACACATATCTTCTTACATATCTCTAAAGTACAGTTGTAGATCCATGATTAGCAGCTGATAGTTTTTGGAATTTAACCTTTTGTTGATTATTGGTGTCCAGTTCCTTACATCACTTTTTCTGGAAAAATTCAGCTATTACCTTTTCAATTTTAATGACTATCCAACTGGAATGGTGACTCTTTTCAATTTGCTGGTTATGAATAATTGGCAAGATTGGATGCAGGTATCACTTGTGTCACAGCTTCTATATTCTGCACATTTATAGCTTCCTGCAATATGTCAGAGTGCAGCATAAGGGGCATACTTGTTATATCGATATATATATTTTTTTTATGTGTACTTTATGGTGGATTTCTGTGTTAGAAGCCCTATTTATTGCCAATTTCCATGTACTTTATTCATGTGATATGGGTGCTTTCTTTTTACTAATCTGATTGCAACTAAACCTTTTGATGCATTCTCCATATAGGCATGGTATTGAGCCAGAATGGAACTCTTGGACCTAACTAATCAAATAGATGGCAGTTTAGGACATTAACCCCTCTGTAGTGCCACTTGGACTCATTGTCAATCAGACAACCTTTTCCTTAAAATACCTGCTCAAAATCATCTATAACTAAGGGACCTTTCGTATTTAGAAACTCTCTGCCAGTTGTTGTTTTACTGAAAACTATCACCTGGGTTCGCACACAAGACATGGATTCAATATATATGGGCAGGATAAAATGGATAAGAGACAGAATGAGATCACATGATAATTCTGTTAATATCTTTCCAAAAAGTTAATACAAGATAATAACCTTATTTATATGAAAACTTTTATCCATATATATACAGCATGCATAAATACAGACAGAGATACGTTAATGTGTTTTGTATGTTATATGTCTATTTTTATGTGTACTTTTCGCCCATCTTCTTTGACCTCTTTTGATAAAACTTGTATTTAAGAAAATGTTTCAATTTCTTTGGATTTACAACTATGAAGAGAAAAGTCATAAGATGAACTTCTCAAGATGATGTTTAAAGAGTATAATTGCATCTTGAATTCTTAATTGTAACTCTGTTTCTGATGACCTTTTGTTCAGAATCCAAAATATATTTCAAATAGTGAAAACTTCCAAGAGCTTCTTGAAGACAATTTTTGATTAAAAATAATAATAAATTTTGTGTTAAAGTTCAGATGATTGTCTGACTTTAATGTGGCTAGATTTACTTAGTTAGATTAAAGCTTTTACTGCAGAAATTTATAGAATTGTTTTATACATATTCTATTATTAAGAATGTCAATAAAATTAATCTACATGGTACATTTAACAGATTTCAGATTTTATTGGACCGCCAATAACAGAGCCTTGAAGTCATTTATACCCATGTTTCCTTAGTGCAGTGCTCTAATTTTATGCTTATGGTTGAGGCATTAATTATATGAGTTTTCATTGCAGAGTTACAAAGCTTTGACAGGAACTTCTTGGGCCCTTGCATATTTTATCAGTTTCTATCTAATAACTGTTCTGTTGCTCTTGAATTTGGTAAGTTTCGTAATACCGCTCTAATATTCGACACTCGTCTTTTATGTTACCTAATGGGATGTTGTTGAAATAAAAAAAGAGCTCCTTCCGGCTACAATATGAAGTATTGGGGCACTTCTTGCTTACTGCACTAGCGATTCAGAAATGTGAATACATTCTTCCAAGTAAAAGAGAATGCAATTATAAAAGAGATGAGCTCATTTTAATTTCCTGCTGTAATTTCAGGTAGTAGCCTTCGTGTTGGAGGCATTCTTTGCTGAAATGGAACTTGAGATAGAAGAATGTGAAGAAGACAAGGTTGGTAGATGTGAACTCTGTTTCCATGAGTAGAAGTTCTATTGCTAAGCCTATACAGAATATCTCATTATCCATTCTGTGTCTTTTCTTACTCTAGAATTTAAAAACATAGTGCTAGGTCATGAAGTTGTCAAATTAATGTAGAAGAACATCATTCAAATGAACCAACAAGCTAACACATGGTATCACTCATAACCATCCAACCTTTCAAGCTTACTTGTACATTAATAATTAAGCAACATATTCTGCGAGTAACACTACTTTTTCCCAAAAAAAAAAAAAAAGAAAAATCTATTCCAAATAATGTGTTAAGTGACGTGGTCTTTACCACATCACTTGCCACCACATTACTTCACACATCATTCCATCATCCATTTAATGAATACCAACATCACTTCCCATATCATTTGAGATGAGATTTAGGATAAATATTTGGGAAGAGTAGAATTATTCATATTCTGGAGGTTGGAATTTAGATTTACAGGAGTTGAAGTTGTAATGTTTACAATAACATTGTGCACCTTGATCAGTACTGGTAGTTGATTGATTATTTCATTTATTTTGTTGTAAGTGACCATATAAAATTGATGTATATGTAAAGAAAGATCAAGATGGAAGAGAACAAGCTGTCTGCATGGATACATGAGAAAAACAAATCCAAAAATAAAGAACAAACCTTTTTTTTTCCAAGTTAGTTAGCTTCCCAATTATGGAAGATGAAGAGGGAACTCTTACTACACTGAAGTCCATCGTGACTCCCAAAATCTGCCTGTCCCATATGGTGATTGGATTCAACTAGCAGAAAATACTAAGAACATCAAGTATTGTGGCATTATAAAAAAGTGACTTTTGTGAAAATATTGGCTTCAAGATAATTTAAAGAGGTTTGCTAGTACATCACTTCATGCTCACTGCTTCATTAAATAGTTTTGCATATTAGGAAGTCACACTTCTCATTTCTTGAATAGTCTTTTTGACTATCATTATTTTTGTGGTGCTGGCCTAACATTATGTTACTACTCATATCAGATTATCATGCTTTTCTAAATTTAATGTTTATATCTCCGTCTACACAATAGACTAATGTTAATCTTTTATTATGATCAAGGATGGAAGAAATAAGGGCCGACATCGATATCTTGGGTATATATCTGCCTAATTGTTATTATGAAAACTTGTAACTTATATTACAGATGTTAAAGACTACTATGAGTTCATTTTTTGGTTTGGTACAGTACCAAAACACGAAGTCAGAGAGTAGATATGCTTCTCCATCGTATGCTGAGTGCAGAGCTGAATGATTCCTGCAATGCTTAATTTGACATCATTTCATATTCTGGTGTGTGATAAGTAAGAGTATCTTTGAATTTGTCTAGATAGTTAATTTTCTTTGTCAAAAAATTTTGAGTTATTCGTTGCCTACAATTATTGCTATCGCCAGCCCATAGTCTACATAGCAAAGAGCCCGCATTTGAAAGTAAAAGCATGTCATTTGTTACCTATATCTATATATCATTTTCTCATATAGTAAATTAAGCCTAATCCTTTAATTAGATATCAACCGTCTGCAAGCAAATCTTACTTGCACTTGTGCCCTTTTTGTCTTGGTTTAGACAGTAGCATATGCTAGATGGTATCTTTGGTAATCTAGCTTTTTATCCTTGATCGTTGTTAATTCGCAAAAGAAGTGCAAATGATTGACTCGAGATCAAATCTGATGGAGTCTTTTCCCATTGATTCTGCCTCGCCACATTTTAACTCGGTCCTTTTTCTTTTCTGTGAATAAATTTTCTAAATAGGATATGTGCCAGTCAACCGGGAATTATAGAAGCATAAAATCGATTCGGTTCCTTTGTTCTGGGATTAGAAGCTGTTCCACGGAATAAAAGCTTGAGCCTTACTGCAATTGCCTTGCTGCGTAATGGGGGTCACTTTGTGTTGGTGTGATGACAATCTTCAGATGCATTTGCTTGGAGGACTGAGACGGAATCTTAGACAGTTGTACTACACACTTAGTTGATGGTTTGATTGGTTGTTTAGTTCTCTTTACTCGCTTTTTCTACACATAATGAACAGCAACTAGAATAGTTATTGTATTTGTTATGAATTATTACAGTTTTTTTTTTTTTTAAGGCAATCAAATCGAAAGCAGATTCGATATCTTGGCTCTGTATTTTTGCAATTTCTATAGCTTTTTGTTTTTCAATTCATCTTTTTGGTGTCTGAAAGACTGAAACAAGTTTAACTGGTTCTATTCGAATTTCGTTGCGTTGGAAAACAAAACGCATTTCTTTTCCTTCTTGTACCACGGGCTTGCAACAGCTTCTTCTCTGTACGGAAACGTAGCACATAACCATCGGGGCAATGGCTTAATCAGGAAACTTTTAATTTTTTCACAACTTTCAAATTAAAAAAGGAAAGGAATATATATTTGATTCTATGATAAACTATTAAGATATTGAATAGTGTTCTACAATCACGATAAAGTGGAGCTTTATTCTTATTTCCTAGGTCAATGTTACATTACGGAGATTATTCATGATATTAAAAATAAGATAAAGTAAATATATTAAAAGAATATTAATGAAAAAGTGCGATGGCAAAATTGTCCGATTGTAAATTGATGAAAGCTCGTATGTTCTCAATTATTATAACCCGTGCGAGCTGATGTCATTAGTCGGCATATGTTCAAAAATATATGAAGATATGAAGGGATTGGCATCTACTTTTGAAGTAATTATATGTAAGAGCCAAGTTGAATTCTTCCTTGTGGGAGGATTTTGGTTTGTTTGTTTATAGGTAATGGACGTAGAACAATTTATAGGCACCACACTCCTAGTCATATAGGAGTTAATATGTTATGGAAGTATGCGCATAAAAGAAACAATGCCACCGACAGAGAGGGGGCTATGTGGGCTTTATTGCCTATTTGTCTTCCTATTACAGCAATCGCCATCAGGCGCACAGTATCCTTTTCTCCTTATTTAAAGCGTCACTCACGCCCTCACTATCATCATAAAACAAAAACATAGCTATAGCTAGAGAGTTAAGAGAGATGAAAAACTTGAAAGGAGAAGTGGTGCTCAACCTTCCTGCTGAGAAAGCATGGGAGATGTACAGAGACGATCAAATCATCAGCAAAATCAACCCAGAAATGCTTGCTCATGCAGAATACATACAAGGAGATGGAAGCCCTGGAAGCCTCAGGCTTTTCCAGCTTGGCCCTGGTATTCCGGCCTGATAATCTCTCTCTTCAAAAATATTATCATTAAAGCTTCTCCAATGGATGGATGGTTTATCATTACCAAGTTTTTCACAAAAAAAAAAAAGTGCATGCATGTTATTTTGGGTTTAAATACTGTATCTTTTAACTCCTCCTTTGAACTCCTGTGATGATGTCATATATGAAATGAAGATGTAATTTATCCTGTGATTAAATTTTTTATCTGTACATATTCAGCTGTGCATAGCTATGTGAAAGAATCAACCGAGAAAATAGAGAAAGTGGAAATTGGACGATCTGTGACATATAGCGTTATTGGAGGTGACTTGAAGACGATGTATGACCCCTACAAAGTCACCGTCTCATTCATTCCAATAGAAGGAAAAGAGAAGGAGATGTGCATCGCTGAATGGAAAGCAGAATTTGAACCAATGACAGCAGCAACCCCCCCACCAGAAAAGGCCAGAGATGCTGCCCTGGGATTTCTCAAGTCGTTTGATAAGTTCGGGCTAAGCTACTAATAATTAAGGTCTTTATCGCCCTAGAGTTTGCGAGTATTGAGTTGTGTGTTTTGTGTGTTTTGTGTGTTTTAGTTAATGCCTTTCGTCTTCAAATTGGACTATCGGGTACACGTGTAAGTCTATCACTTTAATATTAGTGTAAGTCTATCACTTTAATATTAATGTGAGAGGTGTGTGCATTATTAAATATTAATCTCGTTGATATCTAAGTTAAAAATTTCGGCCAGTTCAACTTGTAAGATTTAGACGGATAACGGTGTTCGTCAAACAGGAATATTATGCAACCTAATTTTAAATTCTAATTTTGTATTTCAATTGAGATGATGTGATAGTTGATATATCAATTTATATAAATCGTCAAATCATACATCTTTTAATTAATTAATTAATATTTATTTACATAAATTGATATGTCAACTGTTATCTCAATTAGGATACAAAATTAAAATACAAAGTTAAGACGTAAGACATTACTCATTGGTCAACCTCTTCTCTCAAGATGTTGAAGAGATTTTCATGGCTAACATGTGTTTCTATCCGCCGCATTATCTTAATAATGTGTAATAACATATATTATAAATAACATAATATATCTTAAAACTTATTTTAAAATTATATATCTTAAATAACAACTAATATAAAAGTAAAATTATTACGTTATATTATATCACTCATTATATTATTACATCGTTAACTTAATAAGATATATCATTAAAATATAAAATTTAAGATATAATTTAAATAAATATAATTATTTTATATTAATGAAAATATATTATTGAAATACAAAATTTTAAGATAGACTTAAAATGAGTATCGTCATTCTATTTTAATTGAGATAAAATTTCTAGTTCGTGAGATACTGACACCACATAATCAATTAATCTTTGATGATGGGTCCCCTGGGAGGTTAATATCCTTCCTTTCACTATATCAACAAAATAGTCTCAGACAATGGGTCCATCGGTCGGTTCATATCTTGTCCTTGACTATATCAATAAAATAATGTGAGAATAAAGTTGTCTACGAAGCTTATCTTTATTCAAGTATACATGAAGAAAATGTTTTAATAGAGAGAACAAAAATAAGTTTTTAACCGTCCAAAAGATATGCCATCATAATAGAATAGAATTAACATTAACGATGATTTGCATTACAACCCAAATGTTATCGAAAAGGAGAATAGAGTTAGTGTATCACAAAAATCTACTTCGGCCACTTCTAGATACTTCTAATATTATAATTGAGTAAGCGTAAATTGCCATTTCTGTATTAGGTCTCTCGATTAGCTATTTATTTTTTAGCAATTGGAGCAAAGATGCGGGGGATAGCTGTGTTAATTCACAGTTAAACCCAAAATAAATGGATAACGACTTAACTAAACATATATGATGGAGACTTACATAAACCCACGAACCCGGTAAGTTTTAATTTCCTCTACCATAAGTAATATATAAGCGACAATTAATCCTCCTAATAATGGATCACTTGACACGCATACCTCAATTGCAACTAGCAAGTTTAGCCATCCAGAGCACAGGTATATATGCCTTTGGGACCTAGCCAGCCGCAGCAGCCACAGATCAAGCTGGGAAGTGGAGACACCACTTGCAAAGAAGTATTCAGACAAGTATGTTACGAAGAAAGCGAATATATTCATATAACTAGTCCAGTAGAAAGTTCAAGCATTCCTCCAGTCATTTAACTATATGAATGATATGTACACCTAACTAATCAAAATCCCCAAAAGAAAAGAGAAGAAAACAAATGCTAGCCGAAGTCTACAGATTCAACCAATTTTGTCAAAATGTTTAAGCAATAACACTTGAGAGACACATGCTTGGTGTCTGCGTCAGCCTTGCTGTCCCTAATATCTTCAGATTAACTGCTCAATGTGCTGTCAGTAATCTTCTATGGTCTTTAGCTGCAGGTCCGAAAGTTTTCACAATCTGTTGACCCGTTTTTAGTGAAGTTAGTAATGAGAATATTCATCAACTGACCTACTTTGAGTTTAAAATTGTCCGAGCTTCCCTTTTTACCAACTTCTGGGATTCCGTCTTTAACCACAACAGAGCCTACCACAGCACCTTCCTTATACGCTTTACAAGCCACCAGAATTTCACGAGCACGATTACGAAAATGATCAGCAACCAATTCTTCAAAGTGCTGCAAGCAAACTCAATAATTTAGATCACAGCATTCAGAAGCTAGATACATAGACATCTTTTACACCTGCATCCACTTATTGCAAACTCACAGAGATGTATGTATTGACTACCATAACTCAGCATAATAGAATAATCAACAAGTATATCATTTGGTTGATTAAAATAGCAACAATTTCTTGGATAGTTTCTAAAAAATAATAAAAATTAAAAAAATAAAATAAAATAAACCCTGAAGTAACCTTTCCAAGTTCTGAAATACCAACAATTTGGGTTGACAAAAATCATTATCATTAATCCATTAAACTCAAAGTATTCTCAAGGAGAGACACTAAATTTGTGGTTTACAAGTCATGCTGTATAGTTTTTAACAAACATAGGCTATAGTCAATAAAGGAGTCCCTCCAAGAACATGAAGTGATCCCCACCCCAACCCACAACATAAACATTTCAAGGCAGCCACAAAATCGCAGTAAGAACACTTGCAGATTCAGCAATCACCAATGTGATCTGGACTTTGATCATACAGCAATGTAGATTAAGAATCAATTGTCCTCAAGATAAATCAGCATTCAAAATTCAATTCATAAAAATCAGCATGCGACATATAAAACTGTGCATGCATATGGCACAAACAATTCATGGGCATGGACAAACGTAAAAAATACCTATGCACGAAGTGCAGAGTCTTTCTGTAATACACGAATTATTTGTTCCAAATACAGCATGTTCATGTGCAACGTACTAACAAAAATTAGTAAAAATTTATGGACATTACCAAGTATTATCTCTCCTCCAAGAATTGTTCCATGTCTCAAACTCGAAATAGAGACAGCCAAAAGGCCTGTGTTGGGCTGAACTCATAGAAGGCAATATACAAACTTCACAAGTTCAATTGCTTGGACAAAAATATGAACGACATTTCTACATTATTTCTAAAAATTGGCATGATCATGCCTTACAAAGTCTTCACTAGATGCAGCTACGCTCACAGTTGAATTCTTAAACTTAGGTCAGCGTGAGACTAAGCCAGAGGAAGTCACAAGCCTGTAATGCTACCTTAAGGCTTAGGTTGCTCGTTAATTTATTTCTGAATTATAGCACAGTTGAATATTTAATTGACTTATTAATTCCATACTTACTAAGACAACCTAGTAAGAGTTAATAAAGTTAAAACAGATCCACTAGAAATGCATAATTGAATACTTGGGGTAAAGCCACTACCTTTGTGTCAATATCAGCTCATAGTTCCCTTATCGTTTTAAGGAGTTTCACCCATAAAAGGAAACCAAATACCCAAAAGGTAAACAAGTAAACAAATCATAGAATCATTTGAAAACATAATGAACGGACCTATAAGGGGAAAAAAATATTGACAGAAATGAACTTGACAGCTCAAACATCAGCACAAGATAAACAGAGTAAATTAGTCACATAATTGTGCAGACATCATACCTTAGGTGGTTTTCTTAGTGTGTACATCATTGTCTTCAAGGATAATATAAATACTTCCTCATTATAATCCCTCGACCTCCTCTCCCCATCTTCCCCAACATATGATTTTTCATAACCAGGTTCATTAAAGAAGGGTTTTTCATTCAGAATCAAAGCTTGTATGGAGACCAGAACTTGTAGCATGGTCGAATTTTTTTTACTCCACATCTCAGTTGCTTTACCACTCCAGGTACCCAAAAGACTGAGGCAGACCTTCCCACATTCATATAAATTTGGATTTAATCGAAGACCACCTGAATAGTAATAAACCATCTGGAAGAAGAAATTCCTGAATTAGATTGCACACAATGGAAGATGGAATGTTGAGGACACTAGCAGAAAATACATACCGGTGGTTCATTTGGATAGCTAGGAGGGAAGAGACAATCAAAGACAAAAAGGCCATCATGATAGGGTGTACCTGAAGGGCCTATCATAACAGCCCTCAAAAGTTCCATCCTTGATTCATTAACTCTAACAAATATTGTGTCTGTTCAATTAAAGGAAGGAGAAATGAGTCATCTGTGTGGCACCCTATGATATAATAAGTCCTCTAACCACATTATAGTAAGATAAGATTATTTTTCTAAACAGAAAAGACGGTCAAAATCACGTGCATTTATGTATTTTATATGCATAACAGCTAAACGACGTCTATGTTTTGCAGAAATCTGTTTATGGTTGTTTGAAATATAACCTTTAATAACATAATGATTCTTTCAGATTCCTTTAATGAACAGATAAAAGAACCCAATCTAAACACAAAAGCTTGGTAAACAAAAGAAACTCACCAGGTAAGCCCCTTTCCAAAATCTTCCATTCGTCCTGAATTTTCTTTGCCCAATTCTTTGGTGGCTGGAGAAAAAGACCAGAAGACCAGTTAATATGATGCTCTGCCTATCATATACATAATAACACACACACACACACACACACAGAGCATTTTGCAGTCTGGAAGACATTAATTTTGCTTTGATCCAGACTTATGATCTCAGATGTTCTTTCAGAATATATAAAAATTACTAATAAAGAAGAGGTTTATTGATTAACAAGAACAGGTCTGGGCAAGTAGTTAGAAATTCTTCATATCTCCTGCTCAAACCCACCAACAAGAGGCTGTCCAACTGCTAAGATCTAAAATCAGGATGAAATAATATATTAGAGCATCCAGACACTGGAAAGGCAGATTCAACTCACAGGCTCATCCCCTAGAAAGCCCATGCGGCTGTAGTGGTGGTCAGAAAAATCAGCCACAGTATCAAATTGCTTAAAGTGCGGGGATTTCGGCATTACTTCGATTTCTCCACTTTCTCTTGACTCTTCAGCTACTGTTGAAGAGGAAGAGGAAGCTACCTTGCTTTTGCTTTTGCTTTCTACCAGATTGCTCTTGCACTCAGTCACAGAAGGATCTGAAACAGAAGTCCTTGCGGTGGAAGTTCCATGTTGATGTTGACCAGGAGCAAGGTCCTTCAACCAAGGAAGTGAGGCCTCTACCCCAGGAGGAAGATCTACATTATCAAAACAGGACTGCATATCTATACAACCATCTTCATCCTCACATATAAAATTATCCATGTAATCATAATCAGAATTATCATCAACACACTCATCACAATCATCATCATCCTCGTTCACATCCTCATCCTCATCCTCATCAACATCATGAACCGAGAGCTCCGAATTAGAACTATTGATGTTACTGGAAAGAATTGATCCTGTGGTGGAACTATTCCCAGGCTCACCGGCTGACACATCCTAGAAACAACAAACACATTCAACTAAAGAAAAGCAATCTATTTGCAATTACTAACGAACTCTGACTACATGCATGCATGCATACATACAAACATACCTTATCATGATTTTGCCATGTCTCATCATAACCTATTTTCGTCTTTCCTTTGCTATCCATATCAAGCATAACAACCTACACAAAAAGATTGCTTTCTCATCACGAAGCAAAATTCCAGTAAAATAAATAAATAAATAAACTCCGCATAATTATAACTACGATCAAATCCATAAGTAGCAAAGTAACAGTTACGATTTAATCAATAAATTCAAGATTCAAGATTAATCCAAACACATATTAAAAACTTATTATTATTTTGTCGTTAGAATGATGATCAAAGTCACCTCGTTTTGCTGGAGTTTCTGTGAGATTGAATTCTGCTCTGTATCAATATCCATGCTGATATGCTATTGTCACAAAATTTAAAATTTCAACCATAAACAAATTATTCAAAAATAAATAAATAATGATAATGATAATAATAATAAAAAGAGAAAGTGTACGGAGTGCTATGAACGAATGATCACAGTGATCATTAGGTTAGAACAATAATCAAAGGAGGAAAAAACAATGAAGAATGATCAAAACCCGAAATATCCGAAATATCGCTCTGATTCTTCGTGATTCCAAGAGACTTTGGGTGTAGGAGTGTGAGTGAGTGATTTATGAGATAGACTATTGGCGCCCTGTTGGGTAAGCCCTTTCTCTCTCTCAGCTCTTATCGTACGCAGGAAGGAAACAACTGAGCGCTTATCCTCTGCATTCTGTTCCATTGTAACTCACAACGTGTCAGGCTATTAAGGTTTCTTTTTTTTCAGTTTAAATTATTTATTTATGATTATTATTTTTGTTTTCATTTTTATAAAATAGTAACATGAGATCATCTGCATAATTTCTTTTTTTTTATGTTATTAACTAAGTAATCATGTTCTAATTTTATAGACAAAATCTAATATTATAAGAAATCCTAACATTTAAAAAGAAAGTCTGTGATATATTTCTGTTGATGAAAATTATCAATGCATAAGTCAATCTGGGTCAACAAAGAAAAGTAAAAATATTTTTTGACTTGCCGTTCACATGCATGAGTAGGGGGTGTAGGGTGGGGCTGAGCGTAGAGGAGAATAGCCAAAGGATTTGGTAGTTTCGGTTCAAGTGCGCGGGGATAAAGTGCAGACCTCCAAGAAGTCTTTTCTCAGACTTTAGATTTGGTTTGTTTCTATGGTTTTTCTTTGTCATTTACTGGAAACAACATTGACTTGTGGCTGCACTCACCCTTCTATAGACTCCACATGTCTTCGATCACGGCCGTCGATTCTGAGTCTCCGACTTTTACTTGCGTGTTCTTCAACATTTTTGTTCCAATTAACATATTTTTCCTATGTGGTACTGATACTTTATAATATATAAATTGATATCAACAATAATAAGAATATTAGCTTTATTTTTTTTTCTATGTATTGAAAGATTTACTATAGTGATATTCATGGCCACCAATGAATATTTCTACTATCAATTATTGAGATCCACTGCAATTATCATTTGAAAGTGTAGATCAATTAAGTTGAAGGGTAATGGGTCCGGGTCTTTGATATGATTATTTATCGTGCCCCTCTTTTCAATACGATGACCCTACTTATCATCAAAAGGAATTTCGATAATCTGTAGATGCTGTTTGAACTCTAATTTTACTTATGTACAAACCAGTATTATTATATTAGGATTTGGGACCCTTTATGATATTCATTTATTTAATTATGTGCAAAGTTATTTACATTAATGACAAGGTAATTAACTTTGATTAACTTTGCCACTACTTAGCAAATTGCTAAAATAGTTACTGATTAATAATTACTGATTAAGGGTAATTAACTTTGCCCTGAACAACTCTATCATTGATTATATAATTTTTTTAATAAAATATCTTAATAAGTTTTTGTTATAAATTAATACAATTTGTTGTTGCACCCAGCACAATCTAGTTTTTGTATGGTTTCATAATCATTTAATATGACATAATGTATTGCTAATACAATATAATATTATACTTATTATACAATGTCACGTACCAAAATATCCCAATATCATTGAGCAAAGTGAAAATGATAAATATTTTAATACATGATAAGGTAACTACATGTCCGATAATAATATACAATCTTAAATTACATAGGGTGGTTATCTATGTTATGTCATTTTAGATTTTATAGAGCAGCTATGTATGTGGTAATGTATTATTATGGTTCCTAGAACAATACTATTTTTATCAAATTGGCTAAACGGTTTTGTTGCGTTTAATTTTCCACTCAAGATTATTAAATTAAAAAGTATACTTTGTTTTAAATGTATTAATCTTTTTAAATTTGTAATAAAGTTGACAATGACTAATACTTTAAAAAGAGTGTGAGATGGACATTAGACAGGTACTATCACCATTTATTTAGGTAACGATAAAATTTATATTAAATATGAAGTAACATCCAGAGGTGTGTTTGGTGTAAAGTATGTGATATTATATTGAATTAAATTACATGAGATGAGATTGAGTAAATTATATATTATGTTTAGTTTGTTACTTAATTGGATAAATATTGAATATCGAGCAACACCATGTTTGATGGAATATTTGATAAACAAGAATTGGAAAAAGGATAAAATATTTAAAATAAATATATATTTAAAATTATTATTTAGATTTATTTATCTTAAAATATTTTTTATAAATTTATTTGCATCTAATTAATTATTAAATATTATAAATATTAAGTAATTAATAGTTAATTTAAAAACCATTTAATTATTTAAATATTTTTTTATTTTATTTAAATAGTATAATTAAATAATTTATAAAATTATAGTTAGGAAAGACTGTCACGCAGAAATATGGGTTTGTTCTTTCATGAATTCAGTATTTTTATATTCAATTGAATTTAAAAATATGTGATTGATTTTGAATTATTTTAAAATTTAAAAAATATACGTGAATGAGATTGAATATAAATTATATTAAAAAAATGTAACATAAAAAATAAGAGTTAGATTAAAAAAAGAACGAGGCGATAATAACCAATTTGCGCCTCTTTCCTTTCTCGTGCCTCGCCAAACCGGGGGTGGGGGGGTGGGGGGGGGGGGAAGGTGGGTTATGTTTGGTGGAAAAAATGCAGTGCTCTTACGCTCCGAATTGTGTCCTGTACCATGCGGTTGCAAAACCAAACGCGCCCTTAAAGCTTATTCGGTTCGGTGTTTACAAATTTTTAGAGAGGTGACGTGGCATCTTAACTCTTGATTAGTGAGCATCCAATGTCCAATAATGACTAAACGTTACAAAATCCATGGCGCCAAGTTTTACCGCCAAATCTTCCCGCCAATCCATCCCCTTATATAAACCGGCCACAACCACCATCACCTTCAAAACCCAAATTTCTCATTTTGCGCAGACCATCTTTTCGTTGAAATTCTCCACCGAAGCCAAAAAAATTGATAAATCCAAATCAGCCATGGTAGTTCCTTTGGGGCCAGGAAAGTTCTATGGCAGCAGTCTTCCACGGCCTCGCATCTACACCGACACCAAGCTCAACCCGGAGCGGGTAGATCCGCCGCTTCCTGTCATGGATCCGCTCCTCTCATGGGCCAACGAGGCCCATTGGTCCATGGGTGGCCTCAGCTTCACGCGCCTCCGTCTTCAGGGTCGCATAGAGGGCTCCATCACCAAACTCCGCAAAGAGCGTGAGAAGTTCCTCAAAACACAAACCCCACATGACTCCAAAGACTCCGTCGCTCTCAGCGCCGATAACAAGAAAAGGGGTAGCTCTGTTTCACCTCCGCCAGCTCCCGTGGCCGTGAAGAGGAGGAGATTCTTGGCCCTTAGTGATGAAGATGAAGACGAGGAAGAAGAAGTTAGGGAGAAAGTGAAGGCAAGTTATAAAAGGAAGTTGGTGAGTGATTTTGACAAAGTGGCAAGGAATGATGATCTGGTGGGCGTGAGGACTAGGAGTAAGGGATTGAAGGCAGAGAGTTCGATTCGTAATGAAGTTGAGGAATCAGCGTCTCGTAAGAGTAACAAGAAGGTTAAGAGCGGGAAAGCTGAGATCAGGACTTCCCCAAGATTGGCAAAGCGTGGATCAAAATAGATATTTAGTCTTTAATATTTACATAGTGTCTTTGTTTGTATCTTTCTCTTAGGTGTTATGTATGCAGTTAGCTCTTTCTAGTTTAATGGTTGGAAATGTAAAATTTGAAGTGAATTTTATGCTTATGAGAATGCAAGCTTCAAGACAAACAGAACCAAATGGAGAGTTAGCACTGCTAATGTGTTTTCTTCTCCTGAAAATCATTCCATGGATAAAATTGATTACAGGGAAAATGAATTTCTCAACTGATTGATATGTATTTGGGGCTTCAATCAATACTCTTCTTTTGAGAAGCTCCAAATGCCATCATAATTTATAAACAGGGAAAATCATTTTTTTCGTGGACTAGCAATACAACAATATTTGTTATATACCCACATCTAATTTCACTCAACTGAACTAATAATTTGTATATAGTCTTGAAGAATATATAGTACAGAAACGCTAAGCCCGCAGCATCTCTCCCTTGCTAGATCAAACCAAGAAAGTAAAGCAATACCCTTCTTTGAAAGTTATAGAACAAATGATAACGGGTACTAAGCTTTCACTGTCTTAATAAACACAGTTCTTTCAAATTTCCATTAGGTCCCATTTTCTGGATTCTGGCCAATCTGCAAGACAGCTCAATTATCAGCTTGTATGTGGATGGCCTTTCCCATGGGACGATCCCAAAATCATCATTATAGTCTTCCATTCCTTCAACAAATAATTGCCAGATTAAAGCCCCAGCTCCAGACTTGTTTCTCTTTGCAGATTTATAGATAGTATCATAAATCAGTCTGTAAAGCTTGTCTCGCTGAGATGGTTCAAAGTCCTTGTTCAGGTTTGACAATCCAAATTCCGTGAACATGATAGGCTTCTTCAGTTCTTTGTCACCATCTTCAATGTGAGAAAGCATCCACTTGGAGACAAATTTCAGGTTGTCTTCAAATGTGTGATCATGAAACCTTCCAAAAATAACAAGGGTAAACTTAATATTTACATGTACACTGAAGAAAATAATAGTGAACCTATTTAGAAATATCGTTAGTGATTAGCAGATGTATAAGTTGCCTTGATGCCAGGTAGAAAACAGACCCCAATGGAACTGAAACACTTTTTGACAGGAATTCGAATCACAAAATGAAACATACCAAATACTCGTAAGATTTCCAGCAAAGTTCATATCTTCGCTATTTTCATCTTTTTAGTTTAGGTAACACTTTCTAATGGTTGGTTTTCCTAATTTTAATTGAAAAAAATGATGCTTACCAATGATCAGGGTAGATGTGAACAGAGGCAAAATCAATATTTGCAATCTCAGAGTTGCGAACAAAATCAGAACCAAGGTCAGAAGCCCATGCTTCTGGGTTAACACTGAATCTCTTGGGGTTCTTTGGACCATAGAATCCTTCGAGGCCCACAGTCAGAAGATGGTTCTTGTCGATTGATTTCACAAAAGCTGACATGTCTTCTATCCAATCCTGCAGTTTTATGCCATACAATTAGTTCATACTCGGATACAAAAGAATATTTTAAGTAGAAAAGCAACTCTTCTCACGTATGAAAAAAATCGACAGTCCCCTCCTAAAAGAAAACACAGGTTTCAAAAGGATCCTTATTGAAGTTGTGTTAACCTCAAACAATTCACCGCTTCAAGTTCTTTAGAAATGACTGGTTCACTAACAGAAAACTTATCTAAGGTTGAGTATAACAGAGAAATAAAAAGAGAAAAGAATTTATAACTTACTTGAAGAGTGTCACCTGAAGGATCAGACATGCAACGAGGTTCATTCATCAACTCCCATGCAAAGATGGTTGGGTCGTCCCGATATTCAATTCCTGTGACGGTGTTCTTTCTTGTGAGCACAGTCTGGAAAAAGAAAATAATTGTTAGGTTAAAACTTTATGGCATTATCAGATTAAATATACAATAATATTTCAATAATTCCTGCAAGAAGGAATCATTAAATTGACTGGATAGAAGACCACAATACTTATATTGGAAAATGAAACAGCTAGCAGGAGATGCTATATGGATTGACATAGCAGATAAAAAGCATTTTAAATAAAGTTTCTTAATATATGCTTTGCATTAAGGGAAAAAAAGATACGTGCAAAAGTAGAGATGCCAATTTGTTTCTTGGAGCTGTGGTCTCAACTTATGCAGATATTTCACCAGTGTAAAATTGCAACGACAAATGTACATGCCCCATTGATAAACACTGACAAATTTTAAAAAAGAAATAGAGAGAGGGAGAGATTTGCATCTTGATCATCTTGCTCTTCCTTTTTCCATGGAATCATTCATGAGATTCTAACAAGATTTGCGAAACTTCTGCTTTCTGGCTGTCAAGACCTACGACACTGTTTTCTTTATTCCAAGCTATTCCTTGTATCAAGAATCCCTAAATCCTAACTTTGCTACCATGCCAACCAAAGACTTCTACATGCATTCCATAAAGTAACAATTTTGTATGTGCCATTCAATTATGATCTGAAATCTTGTACTGGTATCAATGATGCTTCTACAAGGATGCAAAATCAAAAACCATTTCTGTCTAAAATTTGAGGGACTGTTAGGTAATTACATCCTAAGGCTTACGTAAGAAAGACCAGTTATCATACTTAATTTGTTCTTTCTCTAGTATAGATATATCAACAATTGTAAATGTTAGTGTTGAACACGGAATTGGTGGAAGGTTTTCCACTTTCCATGATCATGATATTTCCACCAGTGGTCAACTTTTGAAACCAAAATTGATGGTTTGTGTCCAGCAATAAGAAGTAATTTTGAGGGTTTAATTGCATGAAGGAGTAAATTATAAGGGCTTTCCATAGCTGGATTTTTATGAACCATGATCTAATAAAGTTATTTCATGATCACAAATCTAGCAGGTAGATCTGCTTTTTTTCATATCCACACGAGGACTGATTTTTTATAAACATGGGGTACCATCAGTATAATTGATTAGGTGTATACTAGAATCTAGGCACGTCCCTCATGTGAGTAGCATGATGAACAAAAAATGTTTCCATTATCTAACCTCAGAGAAGATATAAATTTTGAAAACCAGATAGCCAGATACCTTAACATAATTCCTGAAATAGTGGCGTATGGATGGATCAAAGAAGAAAGAATCATTAGAGGAGCTCAAACCAATGCCTTCTTGCCACGCCCACTTAACATACTGAGTCTTCCCACCATAGGCTTGCAAGTTATTGACTAAGCTGAGCAAAAGCCTTACTCCATGTTTTCTCGCTTCAGCAATGACAAGATCTAAGGCCTGCAGACAAATAAATGTTTAAGCAAAGAATAACAAATGAAAAATATAAGAAACCTTTCAGGCATTCTTTGTTGGTGATAGTGTGGCAGCTTGAAAAACGAGTGGGCTGCCATTAAATGGTTATAACAAGAAAAATCTTCAAAAGTTAATTGAGGATTTCGACTGAGTTTCAAGTTTATCTCTTCATGTTGAGTGCATCTCTCCTCTGGGCATGCCGCCCTAATTGACAAGCTAATTGACAATCACTGACATATATCTCAAGCTAATTATTCAAGCCAACAGAAGGACCAACTATAATAGGGAAAATGGAGTTAAATGAAAGTCAAATCCAAAATAAAAAGATTTGACATCTTTTTGTCAAAAAGACAATAAATGACAAGTATAATTTATCCTAAATATCCTCAATTAGTCTGTATAGATAGGAAATAAGCAATCCGAATGATTTTTTGTTTTTAATCTCTTTGTTCTGGTGCTGCGTTTCTGACTCTACTGGTGGAGGGAGATACATAATCATTATTAACCCAGAAAAACCCAATTCAGTTTAGCACCAACAGGTGGGCAATAATACATAGTTGCATTTAAGTTTCCATGTTAAAATGTCATTTAAATGTCTTAGGTCAACATCTTCTGGTCATATATTCTAGTCCTTCAGATCTTGCCCCATCAGTTGAATACCTATCCCACGTCCACCGACAAAAATTTCATTTCCACCAATTTACTAACAATGGCCCAAAACCTAGAATTTTAACAGGAACAAGTTGAACACATCGAAGTTCACATTAAACACCAAAATCCCATATCTTTTTCAGGAATGATAAATATAATAGCATCAATAAAATGCAGGTTATCTGAATGACAAAAATAAAAATGAAAAACATATGAAATGATTATGAAGATTCATACCTTGAAGACTCGCTCATCAAATTTCCCAGGGGAAATCTGGAGGGCATTGTAGCCGCCATCGCTGAAGGCCCATGTCCTACAAACTGTTAAACCCATCTTAGCGCCTGCTTCCAGCATTGCTGCAACCCTAGGTTTGCCAAATTCATGTACAGCATGGTCCATTAACCAGTAAGAGTTCCATCCATTAACATATAACACTTTACCATCCACCACGAACTGAGTCCCATTCCTTGTGACAAATCCCAACTCTGATTCTTTGTGATAACTACTAACGGCTAAATCACCAAAAGACATGTAGATGAACGCCACGCATGATGCAAAGCCAAGAATTGGGTAAAGCAGCCCATTTCCTGCCGCCACCATTCTTCTGTTTCTAATATATTTCCCAAAAATGATAAAAACAGCCACAATTTCACAAACAAAAAGGAAGCTTGAATACCCTTTTGGCCCTATATTAACAATCTCTAGAAAGCATAGATGCCCAGACAAGGTTAAGGCACCTTATACCCAGATGTGAAAAACAAACTCCGAAAAAAAAAAAAAAAACCAAAATTTTAGGATGCCCAGATCCCTCTCTTTAAAGGGTATCTCGCAAAACGCTCAAAATTCCAAATTTCCTCAATGAGCTCAGAACAATCACATACCAATATCAAGGTAAGGCCTTCAGCCTTTTTTTCTTTTTTTGGTTGGGGCAAATGAAGAGAATAGAGAGAGAGAGAGAGACTTGGTAAGAAATGATGGAGGAGGCCTAGGCGGGAGGCTGGCGTTATATGAGAGAGAGCAGTAAAGAACACGCCCAAAATGAGTTCCTGGAAAACAGTCAAAAACCAGGAGGTGAAGATGGTGTTTGCGTTTGCGATTGTGTGGTGGACTATTGTGTCACCCAGTTGGTTAAATTAGATCTGTGCACCTGATTTTCTACAGTTTTCTTGACTTTTAAAATTCTACTGAACAAGTCTATTCAAACACCATGGCCCATGTGTGAGTCTCTGTGATATGTTATGTTTGCTTCCTTCTTGGTCTCTCTCTTCTTCATTTCCGTGAATTCCTTCTCACTCGGAAAATGAAAAATCTTCCTTTTTTTTCTACAAGATCTGATATGTATCTAAAATAGTATTAAAATGTTAATTATAACAGACAAAAGACCTCAAAGATGAGTAGGCCTTAAGCCTTTTGTCATGTGAGAGGTAAACTTTGTGAAGCCATCAACTTTTGTATTTATATAATGTTTTCCTTTTCCACTTATTCACTTTTA
Source organism: Boswellia sacra (assembly GCA_013180625.2). Taxonomy (NCBI): domain Eukaryota; kingdom Viridiplantae; phylum Streptophyta; class Magnoliopsida; order Sapindales; family Burseraceae; genus Boswellia; species Boswellia sacra. The sequence continues at coordinate 742,893 of SNVD02013728.1, forward strand.
GAAATTACCTTATTGTTTGCTTGCTCACGGCTCTCCAAACCCACAAATTTGCATCTGTATAAACTTCAAAACCATTCTTCAACCAATCTTCTATCAAATCATAATGCATCTAATCCACTTTGATTCATGGATACTGCAATAGGTGTTTGAAAACCTTTTGACTTTGAATTTTTCTTAAAAAAAGAAAAGTATCAAATTAATATTACCCAAGTTGAAAAGTGAATTTTAAATTGAAGTAAGGATTGATTTCAGGTGTAATCTAAAAATACATATCAATAAAATAACTGATTTGTTATGTGTTGTTTTCAGCTTCTAATGGTTTAATAATGTAATGATTTTTTTGAAGTGAATAGAAGAATTAGAGCAAGGTGGAAGATGGTTGGTCACCCGCATTTTGCTTAACTACATTGCCAAACAGGGTGTGACAACATAATTAGCGCAAAGCTAAAATGCCAATTATGTTGAACTACCAATAATTGCAATAACTTTCCACAATTGGGTTAATTATGATTCACCTGAGCGCTTGAACACAATCAAAAATAGTTTTAGCGTTGCCATAAGAGTTCTTAAAGTATATTTGTTTACAGCTACTTTTTTTTTTTTTTAATATTCATATGAAGTGTGGAATATCACTTTAAGTTGTGATTTATTAAGTTTCTTTTTCTTGCTGCAAACACAAAGAATCAGCAGAAACACCAAAAAAGAAAGAACCAATCATTTCCATTTCCTGAACAAGGAAACTACATACTCATTTCGCTATAGAGATTTGATGGTTGCCCTGTCACTATCCTTATATATAAATCATATTTCAAATCCTACCCACAACAAAGCAACCATTTATCATATGGTTATGATGGTTAACTTGTGACTATTAGGAAATATATTATATTTACTTCGATATGCATAATATATGCGCCCATATAGGCAATGTATGAAATAGAGGATTATGCAGTCAATTTCATCCCTCTCTGTTTTACGGGAAAACTATCCATTAAAATTAGCAATGCTTATTGTTTGTTTGGGCAAGGAGTAACTCTGAAAGAAATGGGGTATGCTTTGAGTCGAGATGAAGAGAAGAGAAATGTAGATGCTTTTGTTGCTCATCAAAGAAGTCTCTTTGTCTGACCAACTCAAGGGGAGAATAATTCTGATCGTCCATCTCTTTCTCATCATCAATTGTCATTCCATTCAAAGGCTGTTAAGCCAAACAATAATGTTTAGAATTTGGTATTAGCCATATATCAAAACCCCTTTTGTTTATTAGCAAGTTGGTAGCAAAGTCAGGGCCTAAAATTAGAATGAGACTGGGCACCCTCCTCCAATCGGTCACTCTTGCTAGTTGCTTTAGAAATTTATTTTAATAAATTGGTAATACTCTTAAACCGAAGCACCAAACACATGCGTTACAATCTTTGCTCATTCAACGATGACTTCGTCACGTGCATCCTACTTGAGATTGGCAAGTATTTAATGGGCAGGAGACACGACAGGCATCTTCTGCCACACTCACCAGCACTGCCTTGGATCAGTGGATTACCTGAAGTCCTGGGCAGTCTACAACTCTCGCAAATTTCTACTTAATCAATAATAATTATATATGCAGATTGCAAATGAGTCAAGGGGAAAAAATATTTATATAAACCAGTTACTTGTTTTTTTATCAACAAATAGTATGTTTATTGATTAATTTAAAAAGAATTATCTCTATGTGGCATCACTATATAGAATTTCCTATATAAAGTATTATTATTGGTTGTTTAGTTTGAATATATAAATTTTTAAAAAGATTAAAAAAATATCCAAAGTTTAAGTGTGGATTGCAAAAGTGATATTGTCTTTAAAATTTTATATGTCATGAACTCTACAGTGTTGAACGATGCATTTATTAAACATTGTTTGACACATCTGTCAATATCATCGGACGTCGAACAGAATCATAACATACAAATTTTTAAGAAGAATGCTGTTTATCATAAAAAAGTCCTACAATTTATGTTATATTCTCAATTTTTCCAAAATTTTTAACGGTAGGAAATAGTGAAACGGAGCTGAAAGCCCATGTGTGGATAGTTATATGATGAGAAACATTGAAGGGGATGGGGCAAGGTTGGAGACGTTTTCAAGTAGAAAGACAAATACATGTCATGCTGAACAATGTGGCTCATGAAGTCTCATGGATCATCATCCATATTTATGTGGGCATATAAACAATAATTCTCCCTATTCTTATCCTTTTTCTCAATTCTCATCGTCATCATTTGTCACCTATATTATAACATATCATACCATACCATCTCCACTCATTATGAATGCACATCGACCTCTACTTTTTCAAGCTACGGTAGAGAATATTAGCCAAATTACGTGAGTGAGTACAATAACATTATATGAGAATTTGATTGTTGAAATCAATTTCTTAAAATTAAAAATATAAATTTAAAACAGCATAGATATTGAAATATAAAATTAATATTAAGTCTACATCCACTAATTTAATTTTTAGATAAAATGGTAAACGTAAATCGTATCAAAATCTTTTGACTTATCGAAGGCGTTGCAAGAAAAAAAAAAGAATATTAATCCACATAAAAAATTTGGAAAAAAAAATTATGGGATGTTACACGTAAAAGAACGTATTAAAATATAAAATTAATATTAAACATATGCCTACTAACTTAAAATTTTAACTGTAACCGCAAACTTACCAATATAGCCAATAATTTAGTTAAAAAAAAAAGAGAAAGAAATGTTATTGTACGATTTATGCAATAACATGTTTTATTTATGAAACAGAACAGACATTTCTGGACATGGGTAAATCGACCAACGGACCAAAGGTTGTTCTTCGAGGTTGACCCATCAACTGTGCGTCTACGTCTGCTTTGAAGCAATTATTAATTAAGCATATATTAGTCGTCGAATTATCTACACAATCTTTAAAATTATATAAAAACAAAGCAATGTCACTCGATAGCCTTCAATTGGAATGCAACATTGCATCCTCCATTCTCATGTGTACATTCTTTAAAGAATAAATTTATTCTATTTTATTGAATCTCCTAATTATTTTTAGCTCTTTTATATTTTTTACAGATTAGTGGCAGTGGAGAGTTCTTCGAAAAACTATAGAGCAAGTAGTGAGTAGAAGACAAAAAAGAGATTTAATTTGGAAATAAAACTAAAATTATCTCATCCAAAGCACTTTAAAATTATTTTGATTATATAGACAAGACGTACATTTCACCACTTAAAGTTGTGAACTCATTTTAGCTTGAAAATAAATAATTAAATTAAAACGTAAACAATTTTGCGAGTTATTTAATTGGAGTTGCATAATTTTTAACCAGGATACATACACTGAATTATGAATCTAAAACAAAGAGTCAACAAGAGTTAGAAAACCCCTTTCATCTTTCATTAACAATTTGCCAAACCTTATTTGAAGGAAAATAGGTTAAGATAGGTGCCATCTTAGAATGCTTAATCTTGAGTTCTCTTCGCATGTTGGTCAAAGAATGTTCCTTTCATTGAGAGTGATTATATATGTGAGAAAATAATTTGTCTATTTTTAGTGATTTTGAATAATCTTATGTTAAGGCCGGATTGTTTTGTCCATTTGAAATTTGAATTTTACTGAATGCCAAACTTTTGATTTTTTTTAAGGTGATTATTTTTGAAACTAAACACTTTTTCTCATATAATTATATATGAATATAAAAAGCTATATATTCTAACTTTTATCTGGATGGAAAAAGATATGAATGGATTATCTATTTTTTATATTCTCAAAACCCCTGATAATTTTATTTAATCCTTATTTTGTAAATTCTTCACCATCTTTTTCTAATCCTGTAGTCTTTCAAGCATCAAATTAATCTTTTGTTTTTAATTATTCTATTGTTAAAATAGTTTTCTGTATACTCATTTATTATTTTTAATTACATAGTAATTAAAAAAATTTTATATTATATTTGAGACACATTAATTAGTAATATATATATATATTGCACTATAGTATTCTAAATTTGATTTTGTTGTATCGATTATTTGTAAATGTTTATATAATATATACAATGCACAAATATAATACTAAACTATAACATATATGTCAAATTATTAACTTTCAGATAATTTGAGTTATTAAAAATAAACAACTTAAAACTTATTATTAGATCTTAAAATATAAAAAATAAATATATCATTCAGATATTTTTATTCAGATTTATTCAAGTTTCAGTTAAATTAATATTTATTCAGATTTTAGATAAAAAAATTTACTCTCTAAATTTATTAAGATTTTTGTTTATCGATTTTATTTTTATTTATTTATTTATGTTTTTTTGGTGAAGAGAAGGAGAAGTTCACCGAGAGTTGTCGTGGCGCCGGATTTTACGGATTACGGTGGTAAGGTCAAGCTCAAGTCTTGGAGTCCACGAAGATTAAATATTTGGAATAATAATATATTAATAAAATAATTTCTATAGTTATAATTAATTAATTATTAATCAATACGGATTACGGTGGTAAGGTCAAGCTCAAGTCTTAGAGTCCAAGAAGATTAAATATTTTGAATAACAATATATTAATAAAATACATTTCTATTATAGTTATAATTAATTAATTATTAATCAATGCCTAGATCTACGGGACTTTGTTTTGTTCCATAAAGTTATGGAATAGACCAATGAGAAATGAAAAATAACCCATTCAGGGAGAGCCATCTCAGCGGCTGTCTAATTACGCTTTCTTACTTCTATGGTTCACCGTTCTCGGTTTGAAATTGAATCTTCTTAAAAGAGAAATTGAAAGAAGGGAATTCAATGGAAATTTTATAATTTTGGGAAATGATCTTTTAATACACATTAAAAATTAGATATAAATTTTTATATAATAATTTATAAAATTTAATGATTAAAATTATTGATTAATTAACGATATTAAATATTTTTTATTTTAAATCTTAATAATTATATTTAAAAACATCAAAATCATAAATTTATATCAATAAATTATGTAAAAAATTTATGTTAAAATTTTTTATTTCTATAATTTTATATACTGTATTTGCATCAGTTATTCCTTTCCTCTTTCTTTCGCCAACTTACATTACATGCATGCTTCTCTCTTTATTATATACATTTATTAGATAGGAAGTTCATGATTCTCTCTTTTCAGCAATATTTTCACCCATTTCAATCAAATACTACAAAAAAAAAATATTTATTTATCAATATATTTACACATTTACATTATTGAAAAAAATTATAAATATGACATAAAAGTGGTTGTAAATTAGGATTAATTTATTTTATTGGTTTTAATCACCGTATCTAAAAGATTCGAATGTAAGATTTGAATTTAACCACCTTTATTATATAATAAAATAGTAAAAGCAAAGGTCAAATGGTTTCATAATCATATCTGATTTGGAATTGGTTTGCCGTTTGATTAAAGGAAAATTTGATATATGCGTACGAAACATGTAAAATTAGAATTAAATAATTAAATAGAGCTTGTCTGTGGTTTACAATGTTCCCAACTAGGAAGTAAATAGATTGATGGTATAAAAGGCATCTACAGCGGATAGCATAGCAAGCATGAAGGCTAGGCTACCAACATCAATCTTCATCTTCATCTTCATCTTCATCTTCTTATTCACTTCACTTAACAAACAAAATAAATATTAATTTCTTATAATTATTATACATTTGGCAACCTAATTGTCCCTATTAGCAAATTAAAATAGTGATGCCGTCAGATTCGGACCATTTATAGAAATTGGGTCATAACCAAATATCTAATAATTTACGATTTGGTAGTTTAACTGTAGTAGACATTTCGTGCATGTTAACTTGAGGTTTTCTTCTAAATTGATCCAAATCCATTTTTAAACCAATTTAGATTTGCCTTATATTATTTCAATTGGGTCTCAAATAAATCCAAAAGTAATCAATTTACTTTGTTTTATATTTATTTATTTTTATTTTATATATATTGAAATAAAGCGAATTCAATATCTTTTTATACATTGTAGGCTCTTGTGCTGATGATAATGATTAATAAATTATATATCTCCAACCAATCTGAATGAAAATGCGCCAAAAAATTAAAAAAAATATAACTCGGGTGTGTTTCATGAGAATTACAGCGACTCAAATTTAAATCTTGAAGTAAATCACTCATGACACCTCATTAACATTTTTCATTTAGGAAGAATTTCAATATGGGCTGGGCTGCAAGGAATTTTAAATGAAGAGCCGGAAAAAAAGCATTGGAGTCTGTCAGACAACCGCGTGACCACCCCAACCAGCCAAGGCCAGTTGAGAACGATCCTCTAGTGTGCAGTGATCCACGGATCAGTGAACCATTAATCACGCTCTGATCACACGGCTATTATTCATCCACCAGACTTGGTATCCTGTCTCCTTAGAACTCAAGGATACAGATGTACGAGCCTATAGAACAGATCCTGTTCAAGTAAGGTCGTGTCCGTGTTCCAACTAAACTAAATATAAAAGCCGTTACTCATATTCGTCATACTTCGATGTGGGACGTTGTTCAAATGACTTCATTTGGCAATTCCCTTAACAAATACTTCCGTAGTTTGCAAATTTCTTATATGTAGATTCATTCAATTAAACTAACCGGAAAATGCTTCGCATTTAAATCAAAATCGCAAAACCAACTACTTCTTATTTCTTATTATTATTATTTTAATATCAATATCAACTTGGTATAATACGGGAATCTACAAAATTTTGTTGTAAAATTATAAAATAGATAAAAAAAGATCGAATCGATTGAATGAAGTCTTTAATTTTGTGGTTGTTGTATACAAGGAATTGCAAAACTAACAATTATATGACAATAATCTTTGTTTGATATGAGATGATTTATTTATTATTTTATGACATATATATATCCGTAACAAGCTTCGGTTGCATTATTGTTTGCTTTATATCAGAACTCCAGCTAATGAGAATGATTATCATTTATCATACACATTGCATTTGGATTCGCTTGTCGGCATAAACTGGTAGAAGTAAAAATGAAAACGACGAAGCAAGAATTAAGAAAACAGATTTGGAAGATTAGAAGTAAACATAAAAGAAGAGTTTGCTCAAAACATCCCCCACCTCTGATTTGCTGCTGCAAAAAGAAACAGAACATCGCAGATTTTTAGTCTGAAAGAAAAATTCATAAGACGTAGAGGCTTTCCCAGAAAAACTTTATAAATTAATAAAAATACGAAATCGAGAAAATTTAAAGGTTTTAATATGGGCTGTTATTTCCCAAGAACTCATCTCTAAATATGGGCTGGGCTGATGTCCTCAAATCTTATCATTTTGCAGTACAAAACCTGGACTTCTGGGCCTGGTTTGGTTCTACAAAGCTGCGAAATAACCCAGAAATTCATACTAGATCTGAGGATAAGAATTTGCTTTTTGGGGGAATCGATTGCAATTTGAACAAAAGAAAAAACAATCATCCTCATAGATTATTCAACAAAAGACATGGGAATGGTATTGTTAAAGAAAAAACAAAACATCATGATCAAATTTGTATATGTATGTTGAAAATCTGTAATAAATCTTCCCTAAAATGAGGATTAGAAAGACATCAATCGGTGAAAAATTAGAAAAATTAGAAGGGAATCTTAACTTTAAAAGCAGATGAGGTGTTTCATCTCAATTTAAAGCACTGCATCTAAATTATGTGATTGGAAATTATTAATTACTCTTATAGTATCTTTACATTTGTTCCGAAATAGAGTTGCATGATCATGTTGTTATACTTGATAACAAAATATCTTGTTTGTTCAACAAGTGAGTGTACGATATAACTCCATATAATAATCAAACAACTCAGATTTTGGCACCTTACTCGGTCTCTGTCTCTACCATTTTAGACATTAAAAATAAATGTAAATGGATCGCGAATTATGATATAATTGTAAAGACAACTAACGAATCCTCTTAATATTAGTAGGATCAGAAAATGTGTGAACAATAACATTCAATTCAATTGCTATAACATAGCAGACAATTAGGTCCCCAAAGTCTCAGGTCTAACAAAATTTAACCTCTGGACAACAAAACAAACACAGAAGAAATGTAAAATATTTATAATATTAATTGTTACCGAGCTGCTTTTTCCCATTTCTGACCCTATTAACAGCCTTAATCTCCAATGTGTAATGTCAGAAACTTTACCAAAATGTAACCTTATCAACAAAATTTCAAAAACCCATCTTCAAATTTCCAGAATCAAGTAACAAAAACGTTAGATAAGCTCAATTTCAATCACTGAACATCCCCACTATTCTTTCTAACAAGGGCAAAGTAGCCCAAAACAGCACAAACAGCAGCTACCAAATTACCTTCCTTTAACAAAATCTTGATCACAAAACCTAAAATTTCTCTCGTTATCTTCCTGCCCTCAATCACCAAAGTGGTTCTTGGCTTCCCAAAGAAAGCCAAAAGGACCACAACAGTGATCCATATGACCAAAGTGGCTGGCACAGCCACAGCCAGAGCGGCAGCCATGGAGAACAGCCCAAAAACTGCCCCAAGAAGCACTGAGGCATACAAAGCAGGCCACCCAGAAGAGGCAGAAGATGGTTGAACTTGAAGTTTGTACCAAGACAGGATGGATTTGAGGAAATTCCATGAAGAAGATAAAAGGATTGCATATACTAGCACAAAGAGACATACCCATGTTCTCCTTTTGCTCATCACTCTCATAAACAACATGTAAGATGATGATACGGATGATGATGATGATGATGATGGTGTTGGTGAAGTAGGTATTGTTGGTTCTTGCTCTTGTTGTTCCTTGTTATCCGCCATTGAAAGAAAGGACTAAACTTTGATCTCTCTCAGATTTTTTACAGTGCTTTTTTGGTTTTGGTTGTATTAGATAGTTTTCTGCTCACTCTCTGAACTTATGAGATTAGATGAGGTGAAAGTAGATACCATTATAAGATTAAGTCGCAAGTTGGGATGGAATATCACGCGCAATGAAGGGCATGTGGGAAGGACTCTCTACCCCTGGGATTGTGATTGGACAGTGTTTCCACAGGCTAAAGATGGAAGTGATTGGGTGGAGTTGTTATAGGTTCAAGATGCCATAGGAAATCCAGGTTTTTGTCGAGAAATGGAAGTAATATTTTTTATGGGCTTTATAGCCTCGGTTGTGTGGGATGAAATGATTTAGAAAATGGACCAAAAAGTGTAGTTTGGGCAATTGGGTTTAGGGAAGTGTAGGCGGGTGTCTCTTATTTTTGCGTAATAAATGACTAGTTTCTTGTTGGGGTTGCAAAGATCTAACTTTACAACTTGCAGAATCATGCAAGTTTTCGTAGTCTTCTTACCACTTTTGCTTTTTCCTATTTGGTATTATTCTTCCTTCTAATCAAAGTGACATCTGACGGGCTGTTCAATAAATTTACTGTCACGCACCTGAACGAAGGGCGGACAAAACGAGAAGAATACAGAAAACAATTACAGCATCATACATTCAATTTTGAATGTGCTGAAGTCACCAATTCAACATTTTAAGACATTTAATTGAGTTCTTACAAAGTTCATCTTATCGTAAATCCATCTAAAGCCAGTTGTTTTAGTTAATATACTCTGTTCACATGTTCATCAAGCATCAAGGCAGTTAATCAAATAGACAATAGAAAATGATTAGCGAACAAATCCAACTCTGATGTGGGTATATCATGATACATTGAAATATTTAAAAAGTCCGTGGATAAGCATGTTGAGCGGTGAATGATGTATTCCAGGTTTTCTAATCAAATTGCCAGCGAGAATCAGGAATTAATCATCTCCTAATTCTAGTAGTACTTCAATTGTTCCGGTTCTCCCGGATATGAAGCCTCATACAGCAACAAAAAATATTGGAATAGGACATCGTCTGAAATGAGATCCACTGGCCATAGGCGATAGCCTATAGCTATATTTCATCTCGAGTCATTTTGACCTTCAAAATATGTGGATAATTGATTCACTACGCTGGATCGACTGTAGATATATCAAAATGAGCCAATAAGATCCCAAAAGTTGCATGCACTCCCAATATCCAAAATAAATCGAGTTAATAAGCATGCGCGCACACTAGCTAGTTCAACCGGCTGAATATGTCTCCTGAGGTTACACAAAAGTTTGTCAAGTATCGAATCCTCCTCAAAAGAAAGTTATATATTGATTTGAATTTGTATGCAAAGGAAATAAAATAATAATAATAATAATAATAAAAGTCAATTAGTATGCCAATTGCCAAGTCTACCCTGTTACTTGCCCAAAAGGAGGGATGCTGGAAGGAAAATTATGTGAATTGAGGAAGTTTTTAACTATAAGTAGAGGATTTCTTCATCTGTTTCAAATTGCATTAGAGGAAACTCTTCATATTACTTTAAATGCCTGTGAACATGAGCAAGTTCTTCGATATTACTTCAGATCTTATCTTCAGCAACGCATCATAGACATAATCTAGATTTTCTTATGCAGGTGTTTCGCACAAAGATGGAAGTGTGGGAAATTTTTAGTTTGTCATCCGGCAAGATCCGAAACATAGTAAAGTACAACAGCACCATTAGATTACCGAGACATACTAATTGCCAAAGATCTCCTTGGAGATTAGTAATGGCATGCAATTACCCGACAAGGGACGTTCAATTCTTTAGAACACATTATATTTGAGAAGAAAGCTTCGGTTTCCTGACTTCTGCAACATTGATATCTTCTGATCACGAAGTAAATGCTCAAGGAAAACCATACATCGTTCAACAAAAAAATCAATCTTACAAAACCCTCAAAAAAGCACAATTAGCACATTAACACTGAGACCAGAAAAAACTTGGATTCGGTTGCACATTGACATTGGTCAGCTATAGTTCTGGTTGAAACTAATCGTACTTCTCTCTCCAAGAGCAAACCAAAAAGAAAACCCAAGAAAGCGCGAGCAAACAATCCCCAACCACCTGCTTCGGCCAATCCCAAGCCAAATCTTCAAGCCTTCTCTCAAAAACAAACCTCCAAAGAGCCATTGATACATGTAGAACTACACACCCTTTAGCGAAAAAGCCCTGGAACTCCGCGTCCTTCACAGAAGCCACCATGAACAGCAAAAATCCAACTACAAGTAGAAGCAAACCCGAAAATGAATTGGAAATCTGGATCAGCAATTGATCATGTGGGGTTGATCCTGAAAGCTTTACAGCTGTCTCTACTCCCACACCGAAAACATAGGTTTCTTTAAGATAGAACATTATTAAGGATCCACACGTTATTGCAACCAATGAATGGAGAATGCAGATCACAGAGAACATATTTGAACCCATCAATCAAATCATCAATAAAAAAGCGCTACTTTAGATGATCAGATGATCTTCTTCCCATGCTCAAACCTCCAAAAGTTCGAAACTTCTACAAAAATGACAGCTTTTATGTGAGAAGGCAATCGATCAAGCCCCAAAAATCTGAGCATCCATACAAACCCACCAAGGAAAAAAAAAATTCAGGAGTCTAAAATGTGAATCATAATAATGATCAGGCAATGAAGATTCATTAATTAATATAAAAAACCAACCTGAACCCATCAAGGAATGCGGTCAAAAGTTGAAGAACTCGCGACGTGAAGTGCAATATAATGATATGAGAAGTCAATGCAAGAGCAAGACGGAGTCCAATCTGAAGCCAACCGTTTTGATGACCTTTTCCACGTACGTCCTAAGAAAAGGACACACAAGATGCAGAGTTTATATAGTGCGTTGATTGATTCGAATGTGGGGAAACTGGATGAATTAAGATAGATAGAGTGGTGAGGAATCTGATCTGGAAATCGGATTCAAGAGGAAAGCGGTGTGCTGTGATGTGAAGGGGCTCCTTGGGATGTGTGTTTATGGCAGTTCGGTTTGGCGGGTTTTCTGATACTTGTCGCTAATTTTGTCCAATTTTTTATTCTACTCCCAAAATTAAATAATTTCGAAACGATTTCGAAGGATATTTTAGTTGGGTTTTCAATTATAAAACTTATTGTAATATGCTTTCCACGATAGATTTTTTTTTTTTATAGAATATTAGGGTATGAGATGCAGAAGGTGAAAAATAAAAAGAATTCTAGCAAGGTATTGATGGCACAATCAGGAATCCTTAATAATATTAATAATATATTATATAATTTTAATAATTTTCTATTATTGGAAACTTGAACCTTTAAGATTATGTGTAATATATGCTTTTAATTTCCTAAAAGATCGTTATATATAGCCTAAAATTTTAATTTGGTATGAGCAATTAATGTATATCATATACTTGTAGAATGAACATACATTAGACAAATGTTATGACGATATATTTTCTTCCCAATTTATGATCAAAGTCTAAAGGGATTCTATAAAAGTATAAAAAATCTTTGACTTTCCATTCATAGTAAGTAATTTTAATTAACTTTAATTTTAGATAATTTTTAGAATTAAGCTTATATAATCAATTACAAGACCAAAATAAAAGGATTCGAACTTTTAAGTGGTGAAATGGACAAAGAATACTGGATCACGCAGTACTCTTGTTAACCAAACTGCAAGCCTCTTAGTTCGGTGTCCTCAAAAGTCTCATTTCCTCCTTCAAACTGCAAAATTATCACTGTCAAGAGTAAAAACGGATAACTAAACAATGAAGTTAAGTCAAAGGTGAATTGAAGACAAAACTTGATTCACTTGGGTCAAAGTTGAATTGACTTCCTTTTTTAGGTAGAGGTGACTTGTTAGTCCTCTGAGTCATTCAACAGCAGCCACGTGTCGTCATCTGATATTGTCAGCTAAGACAATAATTGTCTTATAAACAATTGGCTCATTTTAGATGTGAGCTACTCAGAAGCTGCCAACTGGATCAGCCCATTTCTTACAACCGAGCTAGATAGAATCACAATTCACAACATAGAGAGGTCTGTCTCGACTGCACCGCTAATGTGATACAGCCAGCTAATAGAAAACGTTCAAAGTCTGGTAAATAGTGATTATTATTGGGTGAACACACCTTTAGTTATTGTTTAATGTACTTTACCAGTTTTTTATTGGATGATTATACCATATCAACATGCCATTTGGTGCAGTCGCTACAAGACAGACTCTCTCAACAATACGAGAATAGATCATCAAAGTAATGACTCTATTTGCTTGGTGGCTATCTTGCCTAATTGTTCATTTAGTGGCTTTGTTACTTTGCCATTGTTTCTCTTAGGCCTAATTGATGTAACTAGATTTACTTAAAACAATTTAGCCTACCAAGATGACTATGAAGTGTCTATTGAGTTACGACCTCTTTTTCTAAAGGGAAGAAAAATAATATCGATGGAGTTGAAATTTGAATAAAGGTAACATGAGGTTAGGTAAATTAATAAGCTATTTAACAATTGTATTTCAATATCTACGAGTTATAAGATCTTAACTCCATATCAGAATTTATTGTTAAGATTCAATATTTAAGTGTCATTTTGATTTTATTATGTTAAAACAAAAGGGTTGATGAAACGAGACAGAGAACAACTAAATATTCATGAAATTAAAAAAAGAAAAAGAAAAAAAATCATCGTTATATTTATGGTGTTCAAAGACATCGGCGCATGAGGACACAGGAAGATGGATGACAGAAAAAATGGATGAAGCAAATTACAAAGTCAAAATGGCGGATTAGGTATTACTTCTAGAATTCCTGTTGCTGACAAGCTCTTTCTGCATCAAAATGTCAATTGTGCCTATTCCTACATCAGATACTAATCACATTAATCTAAAATGTGCTTGAAAATGGGACCGCGTAATTCGCAATCTAGAAAACTTTTGATTTCTGAAGTCAAATCATCATTGGTTTAAAAATTCTGCAGAAAAGTCCACGTGAAATTGACTAGATAGTGTCCTTTTTTAGTACAAATGGATTTTAAGTCCCAATTCGATGAATTAAAGACTCTGCAACTAAAATCAAACATCTGCTAATTTCAATTGAAATCACGAGAGAAATAGTTGTGTTTGACTGGCGTATTATTTTCAGTTTATAGGAAAGTGGAAGAATTTCTAGCAAGGGATTTGTTCAGATACTGGAAAGCATCTTACGAACCATTATTTAATACGTTTTATTTTTTATTTAATAGGTTTTACTTTTTATTCTGTATCTGTCAACATTACCGATTCAATCTTTAAATTAAAATAATTCTTTCACACATACACACACACACACACACACACACACACACACACACACACACACACACGCACACACACACATATATATATATATATATATATATATATATACACACTTTTTTAATATCAAATATTAGATTTTAATAAATCAAACAAATGTTTGAGATTGAAAGTATGCATATATCTATGTATTAGAAACAATCCTCCCTCTTATGCTTGTATTTATAGTTTTTTTTAACTTAACTGGGATAATTATATTGCATTCAATGTAATTCTCATTGATGAGAAAGTCTGCCATACATCCGCTGCACTGCAGAGGATGCAACCAGGAGCTGTCACGTAGGTGCCACATCAGCATGAGACGCCTACGTGACGCGTTCTGGACCGTCTGCTACAGTGCAACGGATATATGAAAGTCCTTCTCCTCATTGATTTGTCATAATTGGAAATTGAAATTAAATAGAAAATATGAGAAACAGAGACATGAGCTTCAGAATTACAATTTGGGTTATCATTCAAGTTTAAGAATTCACGAGTTCGATTGAGTAACGTGACAAGTTTTTAGGGGTGCTTATGACCCACCTTAAATGGATTTCGGAGGTAATAAAACTCACCGCACATTTTTAATTGAATACAGACTCGCTTTAAATGGTATTTACACCAAGACTTAATGGAGTCTGGAGCAATAATCGATTTCGATATTGATTGGAACCTACATTTGTTCCCACTCGCAGATAATGCTAAAAGGACCTACCATTAACCCACATAATGAAGAAAGACCCTCCATTAACCTTAAATTTATAATAATTCCAGGGCCATGGTTAGCTCAGATTTTGTATAGCAGCACCATTGAAAAGGTTAACAATTAAAAATCAAGTTACAATGTAATTAATTACCGTTTCTATCATAAAAGATTTGAAGGTTATGCTCACTTCTTCGTTTTGATGACCCCCTGTTTGCGCCAATTAGCAGCACTCAATAAGTGATGATTTAGCAACACAATACTTGTACTACCTCTCTTAAATTTCTTGTCAATCACTCAAAATCATTTAAATTAATGCAATATGTGATGAAAATTATCATGTATACATAATTATTCGATATATAGCAAAGTGGTTGGATGAAGTTGAATTTTTGAGACAAAATAAGTTAGATAGAAAATTTGTCCCAATTCTTCAATGCGACATTAATTCAATCCATCTAAGGCATGTTGTAATTGGGAGGCTATATAGCCTTGGGCTAAGGAAAGAACTTATGGGGTGCAGTTGGCAGTTACAATTAATAATTATCAATGAATGAATTCGATCGTTCTTTAATTTATTCAAAATTTGGTTGCCTAGCTTCATCTACATTTGTGAATACTGAAGCCTAGGCTACTAGGCATTTGGCATAGTCATTCAAATGTGGTAAAGTTTAAATAGCGACTTGTAACATTTGGCATTCAAACTGATGTATCATTTGGGCAATTTACATAGAGTCATTCAAAGTGATTTGTTACTCAGTCAAATCTGGTTTGGAAAAAATGAGCCTCTGAAGCCCAAATGGTCGGCTTCACAAAGCATTTCACAAGTTTTGGGTCATCCAA
Source organism: Boswellia sacra (assembly GCA_013180625.2). Taxonomy (NCBI): domain Eukaryota; kingdom Viridiplantae; phylum Streptophyta; class Magnoliopsida; order Sapindales; family Burseraceae; genus Boswellia; species Boswellia sacra. The sequence goes on from SNVD02013728.1 coordinate 758,684, forward strand.
GAAAATCTTAACTTTAATCATGGTTGCATAAAAGAATTCAAATTTTATACATGGGACAAAGATCTTATCCAAGCAATTTAAGCGTCGGACACCTGTCACACTACTATTAGCCCACTTGTCAATTGCATGAGCATTGATTGACAAAGAAAGGTAAAATTGGAAAACAAGAATAAGAATCTTCTTCGGATATTTGTTTGATTTTTGAAGATTTTTATTTGATATATTAGTTTTTAATAGTACAAATGGTTAAAATTCGTTTTTATTTTCTCCATTAATTTAGTTCGTGTAAAAATCATTAATAGAACTATATTTTACGCCAATTGGTCCTCCTATTAACAAAATTCTTAATGAAATAGGTTAATAAAAGTGTGTTTAATAATTTAAAAGAAAATTAAAGAATGGTTAATTTCCCAAAACGAACTTCACCCAATATAAAAATAAGGCACTAAGTTAGATTACCTGATATTAAAATAATAATGAAATTGTAAAATGACGTTTTAATCCCAGTATTAGAAACTGGCGTGATATTGACGGCCACATGTTTGTTATTGACTTTTTACTTTAACTTTGAAACAAAACAACAGTGTTGTCATCCAATAGGAAGCGGCAACGTAATGTAACCCATAACACCAAATCAACGACTTTGAGCTCCCATTTTAAACGCAATCGAATACCAACTCTTCTTAACTGTTTCAAGCTCATCATGCATCTAGAAGGAGAAAGTGAAAGCTGATGACACGCACGCATTTGCTTTGGAAGTCAAGTGAATTGGTTCTCTTGACTGAGAAACTCCAGCTTTGCCGGCAAAAGCCGTCTCTGTATATAATAATTAATTAATTTTTATTATCAAACCATTTGCGTTTTGTCCTTCTAAATAATATTTATGTATACGCGTTGAACAGTCAGTTCTTCAAGACCATAAACGATGAAGCACAACTCTCTTTCTTGCCCATTAAGTCTCTCTCATTCTTGTATTCTATTCCAATTCCTTATTCTCCATTTTTGAACTTTTCAATCTACTTTACTCACTCCTTTCTTGTTTTTGTAGTCATTGTTTTATATATTTTCCGAACCAATACTATACCATTGGCTGAATTGGTCGAAGGTTAATTTGGCTTTGGCCTTGGATTCATTCTTTGTTAATGGACCTGCAAAAAGGTAGTTTTGTAGCGAGTTTGTAAAGGAGAAAGTCTTTTTATTTTTTTATTTTTGGATTCTGGGAAGAATTATTTTTGGTGCTGCAACATGGGTGGTTTGTGTTCAAAGCCCACTGCTGTTGAAGACAGCCGTGAGAGCCCAAGAGCGAGGCTGCCTCGTAAAGGGTCTTTGAATAAGCGAGTTCCATTTGTAAATTCATCGATAAGAGAAGAAATTGCTCGATCAAAAGATAGACTTGAGAATAATGATGTGAAGATTATGTTGATTGACAGGAACGTCAATGGTTCTAATCGTTATTATGACAATCATAGGATTGAGAAGATAATGATGGATGATCAAGTTGAGAAGAAGAGGGAGGTTGATGACCAAATTGAGAAGAATAAGATTGAGAGAATTGGAATGACCATGATTAATCATCCTGCCATGGGGAGATTGCCCAAAAGTGAAGAAGGGCAGCAGGTGGCGGCAGGCTGGCCCTCTTGGCTTGCTGCTGTGGCCGGTGAAGCTATCCAGGGATGGATACCCCGGCGAGCAAATACGTTTGAGAAATTAAATAAAGTATGCTCTTTTCTTTTTCTTGTCTGGATGCTCAATTTGCATTCATTTTGCTTTGTTAAGTTCTTTCATTGGTGCCTGTTAGTTTGCTTAATCAAAATCTCATATTCGGATTAGTATCATTGCGTGGACTAGGAAAGTATAACTTTTGAAAGTCTATGCAACGAGAGCAATCAGTTTTAGCTAAAAGGACATAGAAAGTTTTTTGTCTACAGTGTAGTAATTACCAAGTTATAGACAACCATTTTTTGTAACATTGTCTTTATACTATTGAGATTGCCTATGAAGCTTATGATGGTATCTCAATCTTTGCAGATTGGCCAAGGAACTTATAGTAGTGTTTACAGGGCTCGGGATGTCATTCATGATAAAATTGTTGCTTTGAAAAAAGTGCGGTTTGATAATCGTGATCCTGAGAGTGTCAAGTTTATGGCCCGGGAAATTGCTATTCTACGCAAGCTTGACCATCCAAATGTAATTAAATTGGAAGGCTTGATTACATCCCCGACGGCCTGCAGCTTATACCTTGTTTTTGAGTATATGGAACATGATCTTGTGGGACTTGCATCAATTCCTGGCATCAAGTTCACAGAGCCTCAGGTAGTCTCAATTGTTTCTGTACTTCTCTGGTTAGAATTTTGTTCAATGGGTTTACCACTGTAATTTATCTAATCATTCCAGTTTAATCATATCGAGATGCAGCATGGAGCAGCTATTATTTTTGATATTTATCTTTTAACTGTGTCCTTATGTACCATTTTCTGCTTTTCTTATGTTAACTTTTTTATGGTTAGGTTAAATGTTACATGAAGCAGCTTCTAAGTGGACTTGAACATTGTCATAGTCATGGTGTTTTGCACCGTGACATAAAGGGTTCAAATCTTCTTATTGACAATAATGGCATCTTGAAGATTGCGGATTTTGGCTTAGCGAGTTTTTTTGATCCTAAGGATAGCACTCCAATGACAAGCCGTGTGGTGACGCTTTGGTATCGACCACCAGAACTTTTGCTTGGAGCCTCTCACTACGGAGTTGCAGTAGACTTATGGAGTACTGGTTGCATACTTGGGGAATTATTTACTGGGAAGCCTATATTACCTGGGAAAACAGAGGTACCATGTCTAGGAATCTGTGGTTTATCGCATGTGTGTTTGAAGCCCTTTTAATGCCTGGAATATTGAACTATTTTGTTACACCTGCTAGATTATTATCCTTGGAAATTAAATTTTGTAACATCATCAGCTCAAGATAGTGAAATTTCATTTGAGAAAACACATGAACAAATCTGTTCAAGTGGCTAGTCCACCTATTGAACGTCAGGCAGTGAGACCAAAACATGTTGATTTTCTGCTCACTGTAAAGGTAATGTAGCAGATCTGCTGAGGTGATTGCAGAAGCAAACACATAGAATGATTATTTTGGTTGGTGAATTTGTAAATAGACATATGGTTGGGCTATTAGTTTGCCTATGCATCAACAAGGAAATGAAGTGTTGGAAACATTACCTAGGCATCATTGATGCACTTATCTTCCCTCCGTCATTCCTGTTTTCTTTTCTTCTGTCGACTTTTTTTTTTCCCAAAAAAAAAATGTAAATAGATAAATGATTCCTGTGAATTAATTCATCCATATCTTGTAGGTTGAGCAGTTGCATCGGATCTTTAAGTTATGTGGATCACCATCTGAGGATTATTGGAGAACATCAAAATTACCTCATTCAACAGTTTTCAAGCCTGTACAACCATATAGACGGCGAGTTGCAGAAACATTTAAGGACTTACCTGGAACTGCTTTGAGGCTCATGGAGACCTTACTGTCTGTAGATCCTGCTCATAGAGGAACTGCAACTTTTGCTCTAAACAACGAGGTATGCAGGTTATTTTGTTGTGATTGTCTGAATCGATACCGCCATAGTAAATGGCATGTGGCAGTATGTCTTAAGAAAGATGGAGATTTTTATGAATGCCTTTTACCAAATGTCCTGAAATATCAAAATCTTTATTTTAGTAATATAGAAATAATAATAATCATTCATATTGTTACTTTTTGAAGCAGTTCTTTACAACACAACCACTTGCTTGTGAACCTTCGAGATTGCCAAAATATCCTCCCAGTAAAGAGATAGATGCCAAACTGAGGGATGAAGAATCTAGAAGGTATATGTTATAAGTTAATTGTTTTTTATCTAAAGAACCAATATGATGGTGACTCTCAGCTGAAAATTGATATATCATTTTATGAAAATATTATAATAGGATTCTTCTTTGCAACAAAAATGGTTTATAGTTTCTGGCATGTACTATTGAATATAGAGATCCTAACTTGATGCATCTTTTACTGAACGCTGGACTGCTACAAAATATGTTAATTATTATGAAATGAGTGAAAGAAAAAATCTACTATTGGTGCTGGTTATGCCAAAATCTTCAATTATAAGGTTGGATATATGCATTCAATAACAATGAGCTGGTTTTGAACCTTTTCAGGCATTCTTCTTGTCTGTCATCTAATAGTCTGGGATGTATATTATCCCTACCTTGATTCGACTTTCTTGTTGTCTTATCATAAGTTTTTGTTCTTGTTCATTTTCTCCTCACTTTAAATTATGCCAAGTAGAGACTTATTTGCTGTTAGCAAGTAGTGTTAACATAATTGACCTCTTCATTAACTCCCATAGGCAAGAAGCAGTCACAGGCAGGGGCCAAAGAGGTAACCTGTTACAGAATGGATCAAAAGATTCTATGGCAGCTCCAACAACTAATTCTAACGCTGAATTAGCCGCAATGATGCAGGTAACTTAAGAGAGAATATGATTTTGGCTTGGCATTGTGCAATCTTAGTTAAACTTGAGATAAAAATCTAAAAATTAAACTTTACAGAGACGTGTTTTTACAAAGATTGGAAAGCACATAAGTGTATGTTTAATTGATTAAAGCATATGTTTAGAAATCTGTTTTGACTGAGATTGCACATACTTTTGCATATGTCTTGCTTTTTATTTGATTTGACTGGTTACACAACATAGGCTACAAAACCAAAAATTTCTAATAACATTTTCTTAATCTGTAAGATTTTTTCCACAAATCTTTCCATTTCCCAAATTCCTCAAATCTAACTGGTCGAGGGGGTAGATGTATCTGTAGTAGGCATGAAACTCACCCACTGTTTTCTTGTCATCATTGCTTTTGTCTCTGTAGTTTTTCCAGTACAATAACATTTTGGTCTCATATTGCAGAGAAGACATCATTCCAGTACAAGGGGAAGAACTGATATGTTCATTTCTCATAAGGAGGCTGCTTTTGCCATCGCACCTAAACAAACACAAGATGTGAAAGAAGTGAATAGAGATTTCTCGGGACACCAACGGAAGAAAGTTTCACATTCTGGACCATTGGTTCATGGGACTGCCTTGGAGAAGGTTGGAAAAGGACATGAAAATCCTCCTACGCTTCCAATAAGATCCAACTTATCGACATTATCCGGTTTTGTAGCAAGCAGAACTGCACCACCTGAAGATCGTCCAGAAAAATCTGGTACTTCACAGGCAGGGGCAATAAAGCAAGTAGGCATGTCCCAAGGATTGTTTAACGAGTGTGTGACAGCAGGAAGACAGGATTACAGGCATAACATGCAGAAGATTGCAGAATCTCCTCAGGGAGGAGCTGGAAAATGCAATGTTAAGGAATCAAATCTGGTTAGTTTTTTGGATATTCTTCTCTGCTTTAAGTTCATAAATTCTTAGAAAAATATTTTTATCGATTCATAACTATTAATACTATGATTTTTCCAATTTTCCATCACCTTGTAAAAGTTCATTACTTTCAACTCCAATCTGTATTTACTGAACTGACACTTATGTTGTCGAAATTTTGCTCCAGCATGGTCGTGGGCACAGGGGAAACAAGATTTATGTTTCTGGACCTTTACTTCCATCAAACAATGTCGATCAGTTGCTTAAAGAGCATGATCAGAAGATCCAAGAATTTGCTCGACGAGCACGACTCGACAAGACAAAACCTGCAAAAATATATGATTAGGCAAATCAACCACCAGACAATTCAATGTTCGTCTTGATGGCTAGACCTTGATAGATGTGTAGCAAACGCTACAATCCTCTCTAGAGGCAGAGCTGAATAAGTCAGCTAAGCTTATGCCCAGAGAGCTTATTAGCTTGTAATGTTCTATGTACAGTTCCGCCACCCCCAACTCTCTTCACGCATGTTTTCTGCATTTGGCGAGGTTTAGACGTACAGTTGAGTATCTTTGTAGGCAAAATTTCTTTGAATTTAATGGCAAAAGTTAACATTCTTATACCCAAAAAGTAGAATGACACGATATGCAAATCTTTTCTACAGAGTTTTATTGGAGCCCCAGTCTACATTGTTTATGTACAGAACCTCGCTTATTTCTTTTTCAATTTACATTCACTTTCACATAACAGCATCCATCACTCCTGGCCGTTTTGTTTAACGCAAGTACTTTACATAAAATCATATAAGGAGGATGATGTTTTGGTTTTTGACTACAAAATTTTTTGGCATCCAATTCATACAAATCAAAATGCCATGTTAGTGCTAAGTGTGAAAATAGAATGATGTGAAGTCAAGTAAGCATGGATTGAACACCTCCAGATCTTCAATCTGACTATGCAACTGAGGCCCGCCTTCTACTTGTTAATTAGAAGATAGGCATAAAATATAGCATGATGATATCATGGGAAATGTCAACAACTTAACACATTTCAACTAATAGGTTGTCAATTGAATTATTCTGCCCTCTGCAGTATACGTGTGCTGTGTACATCTGAGCAGAACAAAATATTCTTATACAAAATGCAATTTTCCTAACTTCCTAGCTCTTTATTCCACTATACATAAAAGACTAATCAATACTATTGTCGTAAAGAAGCTGAATGTATCACTAGAAATATTAAGAACGGATGCATATATGAATTGCAATTAGACGCATAAATCACTCCAATTGATCAACATATTGTCACCTGCCCTCTATGATAACATCTGAGGCAGCCAGAGATGCTGAAGAAGAAAAATCCTTTTGAATTTCATTGAACGTTAGGTGTCCTCTGCTACCACCAAAATTCCACTGCGGTCTCATTGCAGTTGCTTCCATTCTCGGGAGCAAATTCATCCGCATTGTCTCCTCTTCAGGCTCAGTGACTTCAGTTGGCCCCTCCAACACATTGACAACTTGTCTCATTGTTGGCCTCTCGTTTGCATCTGGATGTGCACACAACAATCCCAAATTAAGCACTCTTACTACTTCCTCATCACTGAAGTCTCCCTTATCCTTTAACCGATCATCGAGGGCAGAAAGTAATTCACCTCTTTCTATTAGCATCCATAACCAGTCAATTAAGTTTGGTTTCTCTCCTTCAATAGGTCTTCTTCCACACACCACCTCTAGAATCAAGATACCAAAGCTAAACACATCAGTTTGAGTTGAAGCTCGCCCTGTTCTAACCACTTCAGGTGCCATGTATCCAGCAGTTCCAATCACTCGGGTTGTAGTAGCTAAGTGCCCATGATGGTGCATTCTGGCTAATCCGAAATCCCCCAGTCTAGCATTCATATCTTTATCAAGTAAAACATTGCTTGCTTTAATGTCCCTATGCAAGACCTTAGATTCCCATCCTTCATGCAAGTACAAGATTCCTGAGGCCACATCATTCAAAATCTTAATCCTCTCTTTCCAACTCAATGTCATGCTCTCATCACAATAAAAAATCCGTTTGTCCAAGCTACCATTCTCCATATAATCATAAATCAAAATCAAGCTTTCTTTTTCTTTCTTACACCAACCTCTCAATCCTACCAAATTTCTGTGCTTCAGCCTGCCTAAACTAGAAACTTCAGCCAAAAATTCTCTCAATCCATGTTCAGTCGAGAGAGAGATTCTCTTCAGAGCGACTTCCACTCCTTGCAATTCCCCTTTATAGACTTTTCCATTCCCGCCAAACCCAATTACATTTTCTTCAGAAAAACAGTTTGTTGCTGCATAAATGTCTTGATAACCAACCCTATGTGGCCAGTACTCCAATTCCCAATCTTCAATATTTTCCTCCTTCCCTTTTTCCCTTTTCCTCCTCTCCCACATTATATATATCACAACTACACATCCTACAACCAAGACACCACCAATACTAACCCCAACAATAAAGCCTTTTGATGGAAACACCGAATCTTTGGGAAGCACAAATGAGGGCAAATTTGTTGTCACCAGAGCATCACCAATTGAAGAATTTGAGTTGCTGAAGCTCCAGGACAAAATCTTATGACTCTCAACCAGCTGTCCGGTTGCTCCAGTAAATCCCACATACATTTCATCCAAAAGAACATCAGAAAGATTTAGAGACTCGCTTATCAAAGGCCTATTAGACCTCTTCGTGCCTGCCCTAGCCATGGTAACATTAATCCTGGAATTGTTGTAATCAATCCAAACTTGATAGTTCTCACCATTATTAAGCTTCAACTCATTGAACTTATCATCAACTTCACCACTCCAAAACCCTGCATCACTTGCTGCAAAAGACGTGAGTGAGTTCACATCAAGACCAACATGGTTATCGTTAATATCATTGAATTCTTGGTTCTTGAAAACATCAAACTCAACAGCAAAGACATGGTTGTCCGAACTTCCATCGTTGGTTAAGTTGAAGAGACCGAGATGCTGGGATGAGCTGGCACCAGCTATACCAGCAAAGGGGAAGAACACAAAGGCAAAGCCATGGCCAGCTAGGAGATGCTTGTAAGGGGCAACCGAGAAAATGAAGGAGGTGAAGAATGGGAAAGTTGTAGATGTGTTGGGTTGCTTTGTTGGGATCTTCGAGTGGTATAACGCACGTCCGATGGAGAAAGTTGTACTGTTGGTGAGAGATAGAATAGAGTTTTCGATCGTGGCATTGCCATAGGTACGGAGGTTGGTGGAGTTGAAGTTGGCGTTGAAAATGAATTCCAGAGATGATATTGAATTGAAAAGGAGCAGAATTGTGAAGAACCCAAGCAGAGTTTGGGGAGACATTAGAGAGACAAAAGATTTGTTCAAGAAGATGAAGCGGAGACATTAGTTTAGTTTAACTAACAGGAAAAATGTCTACTTTTGACGGCTAAAATGTTTATTAGATTAACCTTGATACAACTGGATTTTTTTGAAAGTTTTGTTACAAGTTTTTGACTTTTAAGGGATTCATGTCCTCTGGCCATCTTTTGACGAAATCCATTAATTATCTTACTGGGTCTGCAAAGGAATCGACGTTAACATTTTGGAGTGGAGTAATAAATCACTGTCCCAGATGTCTAAACAGCTCAATGCCACTGATTTATGGAATTATTTGCAATAACACAACAATCAAGAAGGGGCCACCTTCTTGTCAGCCCATGTGCCCTGCTTTCTTAATCGTCCAGGGGTTTGCTTCACCTAACTCTTCCTTAACTTTTTATGTAAACAAATCGAATACGAAGCTTTCACCTCTCTTGATCCTTTTGGAAAGCTTTGCAAGTAAATTTTGAGTTTTGCATAGTCCTGGGCTTTGAAGAAAAACAATAATTTACCAAAGAGAGAAAAAGGGTTGCTCTTGAATTGGAATTCTCCACATGCCTACGCGTAACACATGGCGCCGCGGACACAATACGTGTTTGAATTTTTCTGGAAAAAAAAAGGGGGCAATGGTCAAATATGTTACGAATGGTTGATGTTATCATTAATTTTATCTGACCTTCGACACTTCAAAATTTAGCTGGAAAAGTTGACTTCTTAAATTGGGATGTCTCTGGTAACTTTCTGCTTTCTTAGCTTTCATTGACTTCCATAACATTCTTCAGGATCAAGCTTAACCCATCTCTTTAATGAGCAGATAGCAAAATATGAAAACAAGCTTCCTTTCATGTGGCTCATCTTCCTTCCTTTTGTGGGACTTTATATTTGGAAAAAGTTTATGATGCATTTTGATACAATAAATTAGAAAACAGGTACATTTGGAAGAAGAGATGTGCTCCTCCTGATTTTGCATTCATAGTAGCATAAGTAAACAAAAACAGGACGGTCCATATAAATTTAATCGTTACTGTGTAACCAACACATCTCACTCCCAATAGAGTTGTTGCTAAAAGGCTCACCAATATTTCCTTAGTACATCATGCTGTTATAGAAAGTCGATCCAAATCGTCTTTAATGCGAGCATGGTTAGAAAGTTAATGAGTCCTTTAGTAAACCCCTTGATGAAAAGTTATGACCGAATGCGTCCGTGCAAGGCCCAATATTGAAATCGAAGGACCAACCCAAGGGCTCAGCCCCGAGCTTGGGCTGCCCTAATAATTCTGGAAAAGGGCTAATCATGTGATGTCCCTAAGATTTAGGGAATTAACAATTTATCCCAAAAGTTTCTCAATTCTAAATGATCACCCTCTGGGTTTGTTCATTAATAGTCTCTTTTGACCTATTTTACTCTTACTGTTAATAAAGATATTTGAAGAAGGGTAAGTGTAACTTTAGATTTTTTAAATTTTGGAAAAAATTGATACTTTTCTCAAATTAAGAAATATCAAATAGGTGGTTATCGATTCTTCAAACTTCAAAAACCATGAGATTGAAAACCAACCTAAATAATATCACTAATATAAGTTCTATTATCGCTTCAAGATAATATCTCTTTCTGACAGATATAAAAGCTTAAATTAAAAAAAAAAATGTGACTCTTTTAGTTGAAATTGGTAGAATATGCCGGGACGGATGTATAATAATATTTTTCGTCGTTTGGGTGGGTGTAGTTTGACTTTAATTTAGATAATGCTCAGAGCTGAATCCTGAGATAAAGCAGTAAGTTTAAGTGGAGCTCCCATTAAGAATTTGCACAGAAAAATACCTTCAGAAGGTCAGCCTCAGGTCCACTCAAGTACTACAAGCAACCAATATTGCGAGGTCAATGTGGAAGAGTCAGCTTTCATATACTATGAAGTTGCAACAAGCTAGTGGGTAATGTAAGTTGATTCCGTTGCTTAGGACTCAGTTTCATGTGTTATCCCATTTTATCGCCCGGCCGTGCTGGATTGACTGATGAACTCACGAAACTTTGGCCACAATAACGGACTCACATTTTGCTTCCCACTATAATAAAACTCACATTAGAAGCAGGAGCCCCGCTTTTCAGAAAAAAAGCAAGGGGTCATCACTCATCATTAAAGCGAAGACAAGGAAATCATGTGAATCTTTTAGTGCTCGATATAGAGAAGAAATGTACCAGTAAATACGTACATGTGCGTCAATCAGAGAGCGGTGTATGCGCTGGGATAATATATTTATTTGATGCATACGTTGGCAGGATAATTTTCTTCAAGTGGCTTGCCGTTGCTTACAAGCGTTGGGTAGCTAGCTTTGATATGTTCACCATTTTCTATATTTGTTTATTTACTTTTTTAATAAGAAATGATGACAACAAGCTGAAAGTCATTGCTTTTTCATATATTATTATTCTTTTTTGAAAGGCATGGTTAAGAAAACAATTGTTTATTTGAGTTGGCTCAAGACGAAAGAGAATTCATCTTGATTACTTCGGTGGGGACCAAAACTTGGACTTTGAGGGGTGCTATGATATCTCATGCGATATATATGACTTATATTTGCACTTTTACTATTCCCTAATGCCTAGGTGTCGATTAAGGGTCTTTCTGTTTTGAGAGTGTACACCGGATTCAATAGTAGTGAATTCAGTAACTTTGTCAATATTGTTTTAGTCTTGTGTTATTATTTCCTTGCAAGGGTAATCAGTAATCAATCTGGCCCTTTGGGTGCATAATCAAAGTACGGTAACGTTTGCCTCCCTTTCAGCTGGCACATGAGAGCAGATTTATCTCGGGTTAATTATCTCGATTGGCTTTTAAGTGAAGGGAACAAAAAGTGGTTGAAAGTTGGTACTAATTTAGCTTTGTAAAGTTTCTAGATTTGGATATACCCCCATTAGGTTAGGGTTGAAGCAATGAAACTTTCCAGGTCTTATTTTATTATAGTATGTGCGTGTATGTAACATCCCAACTCGTATGTGATACTTTGCATTATGTGTGGCACTTTACGGTCCCCATAAACCCTCAAGAGGTGGTCTCCATACAGTCTCAAGCGGTGGCCCCCCATGCGCGCGCAAAGCCTAATACTTCGGCCCACTGTTGGATATTGTCCGCTTTGGACACACAGTCCGTCACGGTTTTGCTTTCGGGCTTCACAACCCAAAAGACCTCCAACATCTTAAGGAGCTTACAAGGTATTTAAGCATATATCACATCATATTCCTAAGCGATGTGGGATGTTATATTCACCCTCCCTTAGGAATCAAGCGTCCTCGCTTGATTGGGCTTATATCCTCAGGGTGACATCCCACACTTCCGGTATTTAAGCACATATCGCATCATATTCCCAAACGATGTGAGATGTTACATTCACCTTCCTTTAGGAATCAAGCATCCTCGCTTGATTGGACTTATATCCTTAGGGTGACATCCCACATTTTCGGTTGGGCTAGGCTCTGATACCATTTGTAACATCCCGGCCCGCATGTGGCACCTTGCACTATGTGTGGCATTTTACGTTCCCCATAAACCCTCAAGAGGTGGCCCCCACACAGTCTCAAGCAGTGGCTCCTATGCGCGCGCAAAGCCTAATACTTCGGCCCACTGTTGGATATTGTCCGCTTTGGACACACAGTCCGTCACGGTTTTGCTTTCGGGCTTCACAACCCAAAAGACCTCCAACATCTTAAGGAGCTTACAAGGTATTTAAGCATATATCACATCATATTCCTAAGCGATGTGGGATGTTATATTCACCCTCCCTTAGGAATCAAGCGTCCTCGCTTGATTGGGCTTATATCCTCAGGGTGACATCCCACACTTCCGGTATTTAAGCACATATCGCATCATATTCCCAAACGATGTGAGATGTTACATTCACCTTCCTTTAGGAATCAAGCATCCTCGCTTGATTGGACTTATATCCTTAGGGTGACATCCCACATTTTCGGTTGGGCTAGGCTCTGATACCATTTGTAACATCCCGGCCCGCATGTGGCACCTTGCACTATGTGTGGCATTTTACGTTCCCCATAAACCCTCAAGAGGTGGCCCCCACACAGTCTCAAGCAGTGGCTCCTATGCCCGCGCAAAGCCTAATATTTCGGCCCACTGTTGGATATTGTCCGCTTTGGACACACAGTCCGTCACGGTTTTACTTTCGGGCTTCGCAACCCAAAAGGCCTCCAACAGCTTAAGGAGCTCATAAGGTATTTAAGCACATATCACATCATACTCCCAAGCGATGTGAAATGTTACAGGGTATGTCTCACAGTGCAATCATTAAACCTTCATCTGTCTTCTCTTTCTCAAATAAAAGCCAGTGGAACTCCCTATAGAACAATTTTCCTTTATAGAATGAATAAGTTGGTGAAATTGACGCATCAACGACTTGTTCCTTAGGAATTAATGCAGGAACATTCCCACGGTAGCATACCACTTATCCACCTTCTATATATATATGTATGTGGTACTCTTTGCAAATGGTGTATATATATGTATGTGTGTGTATAATGATTCAGGAACTTTTTTTCATTATACACTTTCAACAACTTCTTTGCTGAGTATAATGATTCAGGAAGTGTATTATTTTGTGGCAACATATCTTTGAAAGTCTCTAAGAGTTGGTCAAAACACTTGTCAGATAAGCCATGTGTAGCTTTAAGCTTCAATAAAACTACTACAGCTGATAATTTTGTGTATTTTTCACAACCATCATATAATGGACATTCACTCTCTTCCATTCTACTTGTTATATTTTCATCTCTTATTTCAAAATCATGCTCTAAAATATTTTCATTCTCAATGCAAGCATCTCTATACATCTTGAATGTCTCTGACTCCCTAACATTTTTTTCTTGTTTAGACACACTTGGTTTTTCTCCGTGAAAGACCCAAGTAGTATACGTAGGATCCATCCCATTGATTACCAAATGTTCATATAATATATTAGGAGAGCAATAACACTGATTTTGACAAACTTGGCAAGGGCAAATGATTGAATCTTGATTTTCTGAATTTTGTAGAGCTGTTTTCACAAATTTTTTTGCGCCATCTATATAATCTTGAGAAATTCTTCAAGTACAAAAAATATATATAATTACTTCTAAATCATTCCTTGATTAAGTAGTTTAATAATAATTCATTAAGTTGGTGAAATAACCTTGAATGTTTTACCCAATCCTTATCCATTGCATGCGTCTAAATGAAATGACAAGAATGAGTTTCTCAATGGTAATATGTGATTCAAGTATAATTAAAAGATTAGTTAATAATATCAAATCTAGTGTAGCTAATTAATTAATCATCTACAAATTTTTAACTAATAGTTTGTATTCTGATAATTTCCAGAAATTTTTATGTTCTTGGTTTAATCTAAAATTTTTATATTTTGGAATTGATATCTCAAAGGTTTCGTCAAATTTTGTTTCATTAAAAAATTCATACTTTTTTTAATGATTTTCTTTTTAATTTTGCTACCTGAACCTAGAAATTTCTGTAGTTTTTCCAATATGTATGGGTTTATATGAAAAATACTATAATTAATGAATTATCTTGCAAAATTTAATAATCATTAAATCTAGTTATTAGAGTTTGTTGAAGCTATAAGTATTCTAACTTCTTATAATTTAATAATAATTAAATCTAGTTATTAGTTATATAATGAAGTTATGATTTTCCCATAATCCCACATGAAGAGTACCACATATATATATATATATATAGAGGGAGAGACAAGAGAGTAAAGAAAATGGTGTGTGTGTCTATATATATCTGCGTGTGTGTGAGATGGTGGATCTAATTATTTTATATGATTGCTTTCTTTTATAACTAGTTGCCTGCAAAGTATATACATTCTAATGATTTACAAATTCATAATTATCTTGAAGGAGAACAATTCAGCAAAGGAACAAGGAATCTTAGGGTTTCTCAGGTTTGATGCAATTAATATGCTGCGGGCATATCCAAGGTTTGCACGAATATACTCGGATTGGAAGGATGTAGGATGTTGTAAACTTTGTCATAATCATTGTGTCAAACTTTACCGACAATGTTTGCAGATAATAATGATTGTTTTTTTGGTAAAAAAGCCCCAGTATAATACAAGCCATATTCCAACGTCCAGGATTGTGCCGCTTCTTTTTTTAATGAAATCAAGAGCAACGACCGATCGAGAAAGTTTTCTTTTATTGAACTCGTTATTCAACTTCTCCTGCATTATCTGTACTGCAGTGACCGCAAGGGCGACTTTAATTTTCCCATGAATTTTTCTTTTTTTGGATTTCTATAGCCCAATTAACGAAATCGAAACCAATCAACAATAACCTAGTTCAATCTAATCTAATTTAGAATTAAGATCGTCTCCGAACAACTTGTGAAAACTAGACAATTTTCAAGTTGGAAGAATAGATAGTTGTACCTTGAATTAGAGAATTAGCAATGTATATTCTTAAAAACGTTGGAAACTAATTAAGTAACAGGTATGTTGTCATGATGATTTGGTTGAGCATGAGTCAGCTCCAGATTAGATTATAAAAATTATATTAATTCATAATCGAGAATAAGAGGAAGCTCTGATTGGAGCGATTTGACTTGGTGGAATGTGAGTCAGTTTAGTTTATCTACTTTGTAATAAGCTGTAAATTTCCATGAATTTGCAGACTTGAGGGGCACTAAAAAAAATCTTAAAATCATAAAAACAGTTTAAAATCTATTTTTAGATCATGAATCAAATGCTTTTCTAATTTGTTTATTATTTAGAGTATTTGATAAAATACTTTTAAAAGAAATAAGATTCTCTACTCATCTTATCTTTATTGAAATTTAAAAGATTTTTTTAATATGTATCAAATATTAGATTTAGTTGTTTGGATTCGTTTTTGGAATTAGAATTTTCTACCCATCTAATTTCGTCTAGTCTTTTTTTAGAATAGGTTAACGTAAATGTATATATTAATGGATAGATATGAGATAAGGTGAGAAATCTTGCCTTATTTTTGTTGTTTTTAACATTCAAAGGACATAGTTTCACTGTTCACTCCTCCGAATTTACAGAATTGAATGATATTTACTTATGAAGACAATATCATATCACTCAATTGGATGACGTCATTATATAACTCTTAACTTTTTATGTAAACAAATCGAATACGAAGCTTTCACCTCTCTTGATCCCTTTGGAAAGCTTTGCAAGTAAATTTACCAAAGAGAGAAAAAGGGTTGCTCTTGAATTGGAATTCTCCACATGCCTACGCGTAACACATGGCGCCGCGGACACAATACGTGTTTGAATTTTTCTGGAAAAAAAAAGGGGGCAATGGTCAAATATGTTACGAATGGTTGATGTTATCATTAATTTTATCTGACCTTCGACACTTCAAAATTTAGCTGGAAAAGTTGACTTCTTAAATTGGGATGTCTCTGGTAACTTTCTGCTTTCTTAGCTTTCATTGACTTCCATAACATTCTTCAGGATCAAGCTTAACCCATCTCTTTAATGAGCAGATAGCAAAATATGAAAACAAGCTTCCTTTCATGTGGCTCATCTTCCTTCCTTTTGTGGGACTTTATATTTGGAAAAAGTTTATGATGCATTTTGATACAATAAATTAGAAAACAGGTACATTTGGAAGAAGAGATGTGCTCCTCCTGATTTTGCATTCATAGTAGCATAAGTAAACAAAAACAGGACGGTCCATATAAATTTAATCGTTACTGTGTAACCAACACATCTCACTCCCAATAGAGTTGTTGCTAAAAGGCTCACCAATATTTCCTTAGTACATCATGCTGTTATAGAAAGTCGATCCAAATCGTCTTTAATGCGAGCATGGTTAGAAAGTTAATGAGTCCTTTAGTAAACCCCTTGATGAAAAGTTATGACCGAATGCGTCCGTGCAAGGCCCAATATTGAAATCGAAGGACCAACCCAAGGGCTCAGCCCCGAGCTTGGGCTGCCCTAATAATTCTGGAAAAGGGCTAATCATGTGATGTCCCTAAGATTTAGGGAATTAACAATTTATCCCAAAAGTTTCTCAATTCTAAATGATCACCCTCTGGGTTTGTTCATTAATAGTCTCTTTTGACCTATTTTACTCTTACTGTTAATAAAGATATTTGAAGAAGGGTAAGTGTAACTTTAGATTTTTTAAATTTTGGAAAAAATTGATACTTTTCTCAAATTAAGAAATATCAAATAGGTGGTTATCGATTCTTCAAACTTCAAAAACCATGAGATTGAAAACCAACCTAAATAATATCACTAATATAAGTTCTATTATCGCTTCAAGATAATATCTCTTTCTGACAGATATAAAAGCTTAAATTAAAAAAAAAAATGTGACTCTTTTAGTTGAAATTGGTAGAATATGCCGGGACGGATGTATAATAATATTTTTCGTCGTTTGGGTGGGTGTAGTTTGACTTTAATTTAGATAATGCTCAGAGCTGAATCCTGAGATAAAGCAGTAAGTTTAAGTGGAGCTCCCATTAAGAATTTGCACAGAAAAATACCTTCAGAAGGTCAGCCTCAGGTCCACTCAAGTACTACAAGCAACCAATATTGCGAGGTCAATGTGGAAGAGTCAGCTTTCATATACTATGAAGTTGCAACAAGCTAGTGGGTAATGTAAGTTGATTCCGTTGCTTAGGACTCAGTTTCATGTGTTATCCCATTTTATCGCCCGGCCGTGCTGGATTGACTGATGAACTCACGAAACTTTGGCCACAATAACGGACTCACATTTTGCTTCCCACTATAATAAAACTCACATTAGAAGCAGGAGCCCCGCTTTTCAGAAAAAAAGCAAGGGGTCATCACTCATCATTAAAGCGAAGACAAGGAAATCATGTGAATCTTTTAGTGCTCGATATAGAGAAGAAATGTACCAGTAAATACGTACATGTGCGTCAATCAGAGAGCGGTGTATGCGCTGGGATAATATATTTATTTGATGCATACGTTGGCAGGATAATTTTCTTCAAGTGGCTTGCCGTTGCTTACAAGCGTTGGGTAGCTAGCTTTGATATGTTCACCATTTTCTATATTTGTTTATTTACTTTTTTAATAAGAAATGATGACAACAAGCTGAAAGTCATTGCTTTTTCATATATTATTATTCTTTTTTGAAAGGCATGGTTAAGAAAACAATTGTTTATTTGAGTTGGCTCAAGACGAAAGAGAATTCATCTTGATTACTTCGGTGGGGACCAAAACTTGGACTTTGAGGGGTGCTATGATATCTCATGCGATATATATGACTTATATTTGCACTTTTACTATTCCCTAATACCTAGGTGTCGATTAAGGGTCTTTCTGTTTTGAGAGTGTACACCGGATTCAATAGTAGTGAATTCAGTAACTTTGTCAATATTGTTTTAATCTTGTGTTATTATTTCCTTGCAAGGGTAATCAGTAATCAATCTGGCCCTTTGGGTGCATAATCAAAGTACGGTAACGTTTGCCTCCCTTTCAGCTGGCACATGAGAGCAGATTTATCTCAGGTTAATTTTCTCGATTGGCTTTTAAGTGAAGGGAACAAAAAGTGGTTGAAAGTTGGTACTAATTTAGCTTTGTAAAGTTTCTAGATTTGGATATACCCCCATTAGGTTAGGGTTGAAGCAACGAAACTTTCCAGGTCTTATTTTATTATAGTATGTGCGTGTATGTAACATCCCAAACCGCACGTGGCACTTTGCATTATGTGTGGTACTTTGTGGTCTCCATAAATCCTCAAGAGGTGACCCCCATTCAGTCTCAAACGGTGGCCCCCCATGCACGAGTAAAGCCCAATACCTCGGCCCACTGTTGGATATTGTCCGCTTTGGACACACAGTCCGTCACGGTTTTGCTTTCAGGCTTCGCAACCCAAAAGGCCTCCAACATCTTAAGGAGCTCACAAGGTATTTAAGCATATATCACATCATATTCCCAAGCGATGTGGGATGCTATATTCACCCTCCCTTAGGAATCAAGCGTCCTCGCTTGATTGGGCTTATATCCTCAGGGTGACATCCCACACTTCCGGTATTTAAGCACATATCACATCATATTCCCAAGCGATGTGAGATGTTACATTCACCCTCCTTTAGGAATCAAGCGTCCTCGTTTGATTGGGCTTATATCCTCAGGGTGACATCCCACACTTCCAGTTGGGCTAGGCTCTGATACCATTTGTAATAGCCCGGCCCGCATGTGGCACCTTGCACTATGTGTGGCATTTTACGGTCCCCATAAACCCTCAAGAGGTGGCCTCCACACAGTCTCAAGCAGTGGCCCCCATACGCGCGCAAAGCCCAATACTTCGGCCCACTGTTGAATATTGTCCACTTTGGACACACAGTCCGTCACGGTTTTGCTTTCGGGCTTCGCAACCC
The DNA here is from genome assembly GCA_013180625.2 of Boswellia sacra. Taxonomy (NCBI): domain Eukaryota; kingdom Viridiplantae; phylum Streptophyta; class Magnoliopsida; order Sapindales; family Burseraceae; genus Boswellia; species Boswellia sacra. The sequence continues at coordinate 777,844 of SNVD02013728.1, forward strand.
AAAAGGTCTCCAACAACTTAAGGAGCTCATAAGGTATTTAAGCACATATCACATCATATTCCCAAGCGATGTGAAATGTTACAGGGTATGTCTCACAGTGCAATCATTAAACCTTCATCTGTCTTCTCTTTCTCAAATAAAAGTCAGTGGAACTCCCTATAGAACAATTTTCCTTTATAGAATGAATAAGTTGGTGAAATTGACGCATCAACGACTTGTTCCTTAGGAATTAATGCAGGAACATTCCCACGGTAGCATGCCACTTATCCACCTTCATAACATCACATTGACATATATATGTATACACACACACATATAAAACACACTAAGGGTAAGGGGTACTGTGTTAATCTTATTCACAGATATCACATTTCATAATTAATTAGTACATTGTATGTGCAGCGACCGCACTCAGATTTTTCGGAAGATATAAAGTCCTATAACCATATTGACTTAAAACACACTAAGGATAAGGGGTGTGTTAATCGTATTCATAGAGATCACATTTCATAATTGGTACATTGCATGTGCAGCGACCGCACTCTAGATTTTTTGGAAGATATAGAGTCCTGTAACCAGATTGACCTCAACTTAGCTTTTGCAATAGGCACTTTGCCAGGAAAGAATTGATATTCCGTTTATTGATAAATTAAAAGCATTGAATATGCTTCTTCTTAGAGGCAGTCTAGTGATCTACATAATTTAGTTCTTTTGCTTTAATTATATTCAAACAATATCTTGGGAGATGTTTAATGATTTATTGATAATTAATTTCAACAGATTGATGTTTAGTACTTTAACGCCAGCAACGTAGCACCAACACTTTAGCATCCATTTTAGACCATGTCAACAACTCATAACCTGTTTGGCTGTTTCGAAGTAGTTCTTTCAGACTTCTTTGTCAATTATCATGCACAGTTTTACCCAACTCTGTCTCCTCATGAATTCTTATCTTTTCTCTTACTTTATTGGAAATATTGTTCCCTTTCTAATTAATTATGTTCCTGTTCGTAATGCTTATCACTTGTATCTTTTATAATCATTTTATGGGACTTGACATTGACAAACCAGCCTACCTTTCCGATCATCAACAGGTTCATAGCTCCAGATTGTAGTGTAATTGGGACGACTCAGCATTGGTTCATTTTAGTGCTTGATTTTTAGTTTGTTCTAGACTGCAGGTTCATCATGAGAAAATGTCATTTTCTTCTTCCCAATCTGCGTTATATTCCCAAATCCAATGATGATTATCCAGATAATTATATGTCTATGCCCAAATCCAATGATAATTATCCAGCTAATTTTATGTATATTCGGTGCCATATCTCAGAATTTGCAGAAAGTTTAATCAATCTGTGCTTACAGTAAAAGCTTTGGTTTTTCGCTAGGCTACACTGAGACTTATGTCGAAGCAGCTAATCGTAGGATTCTTTAACTTTTATCCTTCAATAGTATAATATGATGAGAACCTTATTTAAATAAATTTGTGTCCTATCACGGTCAAGATTCCAATCTAAAAAAGAATAGTGTATTAATTGGAGAGATTAATTCTCTTTATAAACTCAAGTCCTTCCCTTAAGATTATTTAATTACAATTATTTAACGCGGAACAACACAACATAAACATGGGTTTGCAACATGAAATTGCACAGAGAAGCTGACTCTTTCTGGTTGTTATGAAGAATAATTTAGAAATTCCTTCCGGGCTTTAGCATATTCCCCAAGAGAATGTGCTGATGGGCGATACACCAATTGTCAGCTTCTGCCTTCTTTTGTACCTTCTTTAATAAGACATGTATTCAATTAAAAAAAAAAAAAAAGGAAGCTGTTAACTAGCTTGTAGAAACCGGATAAAGATGCAATAGTAAAATGCAATATATCATAGAATTATGAGCTTCAGGGGACGGGCATTTTCCCTTTTGTTGCTTTCTATGAAACCTTACATCATGTGAAGGATAGCATTAATTCCACTTAAAAGCAGAGATGTATTGAGGAATCTTCAACAATTCACACAATTAGCAGAGTGAAGAATTCTTGCTAGTGTTTTTAAGTCCCACCACTGTATCATACTAGTTTGGTCTTTGTAATTGGAGTCATGCGTGCACTTTTCGACTTGAAGAATTTCCAAGCATCATTCTTTTACAATTAATAATTCCACCTTTGAGAGCTCTGTGATTGTCTTCTTTACAGCTTAGCAGGACATTTTTATCTTTCTTTTGCAAGGATATGTAAAAAATGACTATATTAATTCTATTTGGGCAAAGGAAAGCGAAAGCAAAGCACGTTGATTTCGCAAGTGTTCCACTACAAGCTACTCCTATAGGACATCATTTATTTGGCTGCAAAAGAAAAGTTACTGTAAACAATTGTTTAATGAACAATTTGGTATTAGCTTTTACACTTTTCTCTTTCTCGATCATACCAGCAAGATTCTCTGGTTATCACTGGTTTTCTTGTGAGGTTATTTAACTGATTTTTTAACCCAAACTGATCGAGAAAGTATATCCTTCAACTCCAAAACGATATATTAGCTTTCAGCTTCTGACAGGATTACAGCTAGAATGAGCATGACAGTTTTGTATTCTCTCCGCTAAACTTGAATCAATTTATCCTGTCTACTATTTACAAATATGCTGCTTTAAAAACGTCCATGATCCACCAAATACTTGGAAATTTTCAGCCAATTAATATTACGAGCAATCCTGTTCCTGCTTAATGGTTGAATAATCTGTACTTTTTCCAGTTATCTATGTAACAGCTTTAAATAATAAGCGTATTATTGTACATTGTTTATATGTTTATTTCACATTATTTTATGCTTGTATACTGCTAATCATCACCAAAACAAATAATAAAAAATAAAATAAATACATAGATTTCATTTATACACACATGCAAATGGAGAATTATATATATACGTCCTAGTCAACAGGCTTTGATATTTATATACCTACCACAATAAACCTATCATTTTTCAGGTATTGTCAATATTCTAATAAGGTATAAATTATTCACTCAAAGGTCTTAAAGTTGATGATCCCATACGTTCTTCCTGGCTTCTTCTCATTGGTCCTTGGACAAGGGCAATCACCGCCTTGCTTGCTTGCAGGCCAACATGGTATTAATAATTAACATCAATATTCAAAAGAACTTTTGGAAAAATAGAAGAAAAGTGTGGAAGGGGAACAGTATGAGTCTCTGATGAAATAATTCTTAAAGTGTATGAGCATTAGGCATATAAAATATTCTAAAAGCATTTTCCCGATCTATCTGGGGTCTCCTCCCATGGGATGCAGTCGTAATCCAATATTCTCATAGCAAATCATAGTGGATGTACGTGATTTATCCTATATCAAAATATTAAGTTTTTATCTCCATGCCATGATAATCTTTAGAACTTTTAAAAGCACATGGCTTGTTTGGTTGGGATTTTTAAAGTAGAATTTATTGACTTAGATCTTCTATAAATACGTAGAGTTTATAAAAAATAGTTTATATTAATAAGTTGATGATTGTTTGATTATCAATTAAAAAACTCTTTTCAATGGATAGATGGTTTTTTTATACATAATCAAAAAGTATTTTTTAATGAAAATTAATACAGGGATATACAAATGCACGAAAGAAAAATTTATTAAGATACGAAAAAGAAAAAAAATATAGTTGAAGAAAAGTTCAAAGCAAATTTGATAAGTTGATTTGCTTTCAGTTTTTTTTTTTGATAGATTGGCTAAAATTGATTCTTCATATTAGGGTTTTATTAAATAAAAAGGTATGGTAGATTTTCAAGAATAATATGAGGATATTTAAAATATTTTATAATATTTTAAAAAACTCAAAAAGAGTTTTTTTTCTAAAAGTCTCAATTTTAAACTTATCCGAGTAGACATAAAATAATTTTTTTACTTATTTATAAACTTTTATCAGGTGTCAGTTAAGCTACACACAAATTTTTAAAAACATTTTTTAAGACTTTTTAAATTAGTACAGAAGTTCAACCAAATACTTTCGTAGTTCAGCTCAGGATGACTAAGCATATATAAAATTAAAATAATTAATTTTCTCTCTAGATACTTCTTGTGGTGGAAATTAATTCATTGAGGAATAAATGTCATTGTTTGCAACCTATTAGTTTATCGAACAAGTGATCTCGGCTTATTCCTACTACGTATGCTAATCTTTGCAAATGATGTGTATATATGTATGTGTGTGTATATATATATATATATATATATGTGTGTGTGTGTGTGTGTGTGTGAGATGGTGGATCTAATTATTTTATATGATTGCTTTCTTTTATAACTAGTTGCCTGCAAAGTATATACATCCTAATGATTTACAAATTCATAATTATCTTGAAGGAGAACAATTCAGCAAAGGAACAAGGAATCTTGTTGGGTTTCTCAGGTTTGATGCAATTAATATGCTGCGGGCATATCCAAGGTTTGCACGAATATACTCGGATTGGAAGGATGTAGGATGTTGTAAACTTTGTCACAATCATTGTGTCAAACTTTACCGACAATCTTTGCAGATAATAATGATTGTTTTTTTGGTAAAAAAGCCCCAGTATAATACAAGCCATATTCCAACGTCCAGGATTGTGCCGCTTCTTTTTTTAATGAAATCAAGAGCAACGACCGATCGAGAAAGTTTTCTTTTATTGAACTCGTTATTCATCTTCTCCTGCATTATCTGTACTGCAGTGACCGCAAGGGCAACTTTGATTTTCCCATGAATTTTTTTTTTATTTCTATAGCCCAATTAACGAAATCGAAACCAATCAACAATAACCTAGTTCAATCCAATCTAATTTAGAATTAAGATCGTCTCCGAATAACTTGTGAAAACTAGACAATTTTCAAGTTGGAGAATAGATAGTTGTACCTTGAGTTAGAGAATTAGCCTTTAAATTACAATATCTAGTGATAGAAAATGTATATTCTTAAAAACGTTGGAAACTAATTAAGTAACAGGTATGTTGTCATGATGATTTGGTTGAGCATGAGTCAGCTCCAGATTAGATTATAAAAATTATATTAATTCATAATCGAGAATAAGAGGAAGCTCTGATTGGAGCGATTTGACTGGGTGGAATGTGAGTCAGTTTAGTTTATCTACTTTGTAATAAGCTGTAAATTTCCATGAATTTGCAGACTTGAGGGGCACTAAAAAAAATCTTAAAATCATAAAAACAGTTTAAAATCTATTTTTAGATCATGAATCAAATGCTTTTCTAATTTGTTTATTATTTAGAGTATTTGATAAAATACTTTTAAAAGAAATAAGATTCTCTACTCATCTTATCTTTATTGAAATTTAAAAGATTTTTTTAATATGTATCAAATATTAGATTTAGTTGTTTGGATTTGTTTTTGGAATTAGAATTTTCTACCCATCTAATTTCGTCTAGTCTTTTTTTAGAATAGGTTAACGTAAATGTATATATTAATGGATAGATATGAGATAAGGTGGGAAATCTTGCCTTATTTTTGTTGTTTTTAACATTCAAAGGACATAGTTTCACTGTTCACTCCGAATTTACAGAATTGAATGATATTTACTTATGAAGACGATATCATATCACTCAATTGGATGACGTCATTAGCAAAAACGAAGAAGTTAATTCACTTTGTTGGATTTATTTATTTATTTATTTTTCATCTTGTCTAAGTGCTTGGTGGGTGCCACGACCTGGGAATTGGCTTAAAGCTTGCTGGAGCAGGTGCCAATTGGACGCAGGTTGGAGATAAGAGTGAAAAGTTTGAATCCGGCTCTAAAAGAGGGCAACTTCTCTAATACAAGTAAAAACAAACTAAAATAAGAGTAAATAGTCATATCACACATCTTTTAATTAATTAATTAATATATTTTTTATATAAATAAATATTTTAACTGTCACAAATACATTTGTGGCATTAGTTAAGATACAAAATTAGGATATACAAATTAGGATGCATAGTCTTACTCATTTTTATTTCTACGATAACATAAGTTATATCTATTTATCTTAAATATATATTCTAAATATTCTTATTAATATTCTTAAATGAATAATATAATAACTCTAAATTACACAGAGTTTAAAGATACACAATTTTTACATACAAACTTAAAATATTTAAGGTTACTTATTATATTCAGATTAAAAAATTAAATTCATGGCATGCCACTCAAAAATTTCATATAATAAGAATCATACAATAATATAGTTAAATCTTGAAATATTTTTACCATTTAAAATGTAACAAACATGGTGATCAAATACACTAAATTTTTTATGCTCATGTTTTTTTTAGTGGTATTCAGAATTTTTTTTCCTAGAAACATTCCAATGGGCTGGGGTTGTTTTGTTGCCATGATTGGTTGGTAAGATATTTTAAATATCTGTTTTCACTGTTGAGGGTGAGTTAAAATGGAGAACAATATATTCTACTGATCTATTTTTTTAGCATCTTTTAACAAGTGATAGGTGTTAAATTTAATGGCTAAAATTTATTTGTATTATTTTTAACATCCAAAATGGTACACTTTCACATAACTAAATGAAATTTCTTTAACCTTCGTCACAGGTCTCGCTTATAAAATTATACAAATTTTAATAACTCTTTAAGTACATAATTTACATTATTCCATTTAATTCTAAAGTTATTTATTTATTTTTTATTTTTTTCACTCTCTCTTTTAAAGTTTATTTTAAGAATAATACTATACATCGTAACTTTGTATTATAATTTTCTTATTACATCATAGTGAAAACTTAACAATACACAACTGACAATTTGGAGTATATTTTGGTTTAACATAAAACTGAAATAAAATCCTAATCCCAATCCTAACATTTTCTGTTATGCAGGAACTGGAACTACTACTTTTGTTAACGACAGCAAAAATAGGTCCCACTCAAAGTAGATAAGTGTAAGTTTACACATCAACATCGAAAGATAAGATCATATATCCTACGTACCCATAATTTTGACACGTGGAAATTTCCGATCCGGTCGATTTGATTATAGATGACCCCACAAAACCACAGCCATGATGATTCAGGATTACTCTTTTTCCAATTTATATATATATAATCATTAATCATCGAAAAAGAATAAACAGAAAAATAAGTCTAACAATAGAATATGTCAAGTATATCCAAACTTGTTTCACAACTCATGAATTATTGGCTAAGCTGACACGGAACCAGCTGGAGCAGCGTAAAATACTCACCTGAAATGCAATGATCATGTTCCACGTCAGCGTAAACAGAACTTCATGTTCAAGTTCGCGGCGGCTCGTTCGTCCAACTTGGACAGGTGGGTCCAACGTAGGACAAAAATCTGACTATAAATATGGAAACTGGCGGTTTAAGGTGGCAAAGACATTGAAAGCACGTGGGTTAGATTTGCAAAGAAAGAGATAAAATTCCATGGCAAAGAGCCCAGTAGCGCAACAAATTTCGGACGAAATTGCGAGATTTCTTGAGGGAACGGCGAATTTCGCCGACGTTATTTTCGGGTTTCCCGAAGACAGCAACGAGTCGTCGAATGAAAACTTACGTGAATACGAGGAGGAGGTTGAGGAAAATGTTGAAGAAAACAAAGCGTTTTGGGAGTCACAGGAGCAGCTTCTCCAGGTAAATTTTCCGTATACATTAAAGCTAGCTGTAAGTTTGTGTTTGGCATTCATTAATTGTGTGTTTTAGTGATTTAACAAGTTTTTTTTTTTTTTATTTAATTTCCAGGCAACTATAGGTAGGACCACTTCTCTTGAATCAAAAATTCGACAGGCTACAAGGGAGGCTTTGAAGGAGATAAATATGGTAGGCATAAAATGTAGGTGCCGAACACCGGTGGCCGAAGGTTGCCGGAATTGTTTGCAGAGAGAACTTTCGGCTAGGCTTCAGAATGCTGGGTACAATTGCGCCATTTGCAAATCTAAATGGAAGAGCTCACACGACATCCCATCAGGTAATTCAACAGTACTCATTGATCATTGGGTAACATACACGAGACAAATTGAAGGGGATTTAATTAGTAATCTGATTGAGTTGGGTTGAATTGTTTTTTCCAGGGCAACATACTTATTTGGAGGTGGTGGAGAGATTCAGCTCCAAGAAAGGAGATGTGAGGGTGGTAATTGAGTTGAATTTCCGGGGTGAATTCGAGATGGCGAGAGCTAGTGAAGAGTACAACCGGTTGATCAGACGGCTGCCTGAAGTATTTGTTGGAAAAACTGAGAGATTAAAAGCCTTGATTAAAATATTGTGCCAAGCGGCCAAGAAGTGTATGAAGGAGAAGAAAATGCACTTGGCTCCGTGGAGAAAGCAGAGGTACATGCAGGCAAAGTGGCTTGGAACATGCGAGAGAACAACACCAACTCTGCCTCTTGGATGTTCGGACAGCAGGCAGCCAAAGCCTAAGGAGTCTATGTTAACATTTGATTTGTTAGAAAACATGTCGGGGTTGCGCTGCACTGCGGTGGAAGTTTTGTGAACAAGAGACAATTTTTGTTATGTTTTCTACGGCCGTTGCGTTGTAACATATGCCCTTGGTAAATGAGTACATCAATAATAAAATTTGTTCAGTAAAATCTTTTTGTGTTGTGATTGTGAAACGGGTTGTTGAACACTTAAACCTGGTGGTATGCAAAGCAGATTAAAGGCCCATCTGGAATAGGCTTTTGCTATACTGCGACGTCCAGTAGCATTTAACATATCCAAAAGTTTTGTTGCCAACGCGAAGCCATTCTAGACAAAATTGTGAGACGGACTGATGGAATGCACAGTGCCGCAATTTTTTACCACGAATGTAGACTGCGATATCGGATTAAATATATAGAAGGTATCATATGATAAATTTAATTAGATAGAGTGCAACTATAATTTCGTCTTGATTAATTTTTTTTCTAAATATTTTAATTTGAACTCATTTTTTAAACTAATTTTTGACAAGATTGCTGAAGGAGACATTTATGCTTGAGGGATGCGTCCCAGCAGTAATCCCTTGGCCTTGGAGACGTATTAGTGTGCATCCCGGTAGGATAACATATCCTACTTCTATGGCAGAATGAGGTGGGTCCTCTATTATTTAACCACTCTATAATCTTCTTGAGCAATAGGAAACAACTGTTCTGAGATTATTATTATTCCAGGAGTAATCCAATCCTACCTTATTTTTCCATCTACGAAACTGGCCACTGCGTTGTAGTTGGGACTTTTTTAATTACAAAAAAAAAAAAATCTTTCATAACTAGGTTTTGGGCCTACTTGGATATTGATAATTTAGCCTTTAGGCCCTTGATTTGCCTGTCCCCTTACTCATACTTGACTTTTTGACTTAATTAGGCTAGACGCAGCATTACAATATTCACACCATATTGAGCTTTACTTCCAAAATTCTATTAAAAGAAAGAGTCGTACCATACCCATATTAAGTACTGCTCTATAAAGTTAATAGTATTCAGGCATGGGCTGATGGGCAGGCCGCTGCAGGCACCAGAAATCTATATATCTAGGGGTGCACACGGTCGGGTCGGTTCGGGTTTTGTCCAACCCAACACGACCCGATACATGATCGGGTTCGTCATTTTATACCCGAAATTGGGTTTTCGAAACATGAGATCCGATATATAACCCGAATGATCGGGTTGGTCGGGTCATGCATCATATTTAACTATAACGGCCTATGTAAAAAGACAAAAAAACAAAGATAAAACAAGCAACCTGTCAAAACGCTCGACAAAATTCGATAGAGCTCGACACGATCATCCGCCACTCGACACCTACATATCGAGTCGTGTCGGATTCACAACTGACACTCGATATCAATATATTTTCGAAGACGTCGAGTGTCGGATGCATCATCCGACACTCGAAGATGGATCATCCGACACTCGATGTCTTCGAAAATAGACTGATATTCAGTGTCATCCGACACTCGACATGTAAGTGTCGAGTGATGATGCATCATCCGACACTCGACACTTATATGTTGAGTCGTGTCGGATTCACAACCGACACTCGATATCAGTCTATTTTCGAAGACATCGAGCGTCGGATGATGCATCCGACACTCGACACTTACATGTCGAGTCGTGTTGGATTCACAACTGATACTCGATATTAGTCTATTTTCGAAGACATCGATTGTTTAATTAACTTACATATTGAGTCGTGTCGAGCGCTATCGAGCTCGTCGAGTTTTGTCGAGCGTTTTGGCAGATTGCTTGTTTTAGCTTTGTTTTTTGATCGGATCATGTTATATCTGGTTACATGAATTAAACCCGATCTCAAACCTGATTGCACAAAATCCGATTTTGGGTTTTTTTATCATCTTAACCCGCCTATAACCCGACCAACTCGATAAAACCCGATTGAATCGGATCGGGTCGGGTAATTTTAAACACCCCTATATACATCTATGATGAGAGTATTAGTGGCTCTCTGCATGCATGCCATACACTGTTGCATATTTCACATCCTACAGCTGCTACAGTGGAGTAAGCTTTGAGAAAATCTGTCTGCTTTACGCAGCATCACATGGCATAATCCTGAACATCTTATTCCGTATTGGGTTAAAATGATATTTTTATAATGCTTAATTAATCTGTTCGACGTGATGAGGGCTAGCTATGCCCATCTTGTACAATAACTTCAATTTTTTAAAAATCTTGAAGCAACATCTCAAGGAAAAAAAAAAAAGGAAAAAAAACTTACTTTTTATTTCAACTCAGTCATCAATTAATTTATATAATCTCTGAACTGGTGCAGTTTGTGAATCTATATGCTTTACTCTCGGTAAGTGCAATAAAACATAGCATTAGATGCTTCAACTTCTCTATAGAAGTTGAGCAAGACAGCAGAAATTATAAAAGGAGCAAAGATTCTTGTTCTTAATTTCCACATCTATTTTCCACAGGGAACCAAATAAAACAGGGGAATCCCGATTGCAGCTTCAATCATCTTAATTTAATTATTGGAAAATGACTTGGTCTTTGATCTTTGAAGTCTGGAAAATTTTAAAAAGTATCAATGAGTATTAGACGGGGAATTTCCTTTTTCGAATCTTCAAAAAGAAAGAATACTTTCCTAGTTTCAGTATGAACAAAACTACGGATTATGAAACAATCAAATTGGAATTCCTTAACTCATCAATCTTCTTCAAGTTCAAAATTCAACATATTTTTTTGTCCTTGCATTGCCCTGCAACAATTTACTTTTAAGGAAAGGCAATTACGCAGAAGTCACACCAACACCAACTTGACCATCTGGGGAAGGTCAGGTCATTTGGAAGAAAAAATTGATAACAATATCCAATTTCATTGTCATTGCTTCATCACCCCTCATTCACAGTACTATAAATATAAATATATAAATTTATATAGAAAAGTTTTGAGTAACCACCAATCGATAACAGACTTGTTAGTCATGGATTCATTATTTGTGCCCAACATGCTAACGATTTCTTCTTTGCTATGATGAAAAGCTTTTTATGAAATATTTTATAGCTACATTAACTCGGTGATGTATATCTATGTTTTCGTTACAATCCAGTCTTTCAAGACTTGACTCGTAGTGGAAGAAAAACTCCATGCATGTGATCCACAACGACTCAATTGATCTTATCTTTATACTAAAAATAAATAATATTATTCCTACAAATATATATTATCGGCATCATCTATACAGTTGTAAGATTTTAATCATATTTTATAATGAAAAGTGAGATGATGCATATTTACAATAAGTAGTATTAGTGAATTATACAGCTTAGTCGATGAATATTTATATATCAGACTTATCAGTTTTTTCCCGATAAAGCAAGTAAAAAGCTAGAAAAGTTTCAACCGTCTATCTTTAATTAACTACTAATAGTGATCCGTGATGAAAATAATAAATTATAAGTTTTCTTTTGCAAAAACAAAAAGGACAAAGTCAAACATGTGCTTAATTTGAAGACCTAATTAAGAAACAAATTATAGCTATAAGTGCAACTAGATCACGTCAAGCTCTTAATATGAACAAATCGAACCGAAATTATAACTTTTTTTGCTTTTAAACTTTGATGTTGTATGAATAATTGTCCCCAGCATGACACAACTTCTCCCTGTTTACACTTACATGTAACTTCTGGGAAGCAAGTGCAATAGTCTCAGACGTACGATAATGAAATAATGGCGAGGGCTATGTCACATTAACACACGCAACTGTTTGGGTTTGGTCGTGCTATAAACTTCGAGGAAATGAAGATAAAGGCACATGTTGAATAGAGTGGTAAGTGGTTAGGAGGCGTTGTGGTGGTCAAGACTCGCAATTTCATCACCAGAGTTGCGTCAACAAAAATGGAACGACCTCATCAAAGTCCAGAGTCAATTTGGTGGTCAGGCGTGTGCGCGGAGCCGAAATTTGCACAGTGTTTTTCCATCAACAAATGAACTCGCAAAGGTCAAAGCTACTACTTCAGTTGGGACCCGGCAGGTGCCACATCGCAGCTCACTTTGTCCCGATAAGCCGTCCAGGAATCAATTAAAAAATTTTTAAGAAAGGAAATAATTCATGTGAGAAAAAGACCACTCACGACAATTTGTCTCATCAATCGCTATCTTTATAGGCCACGTTGATTCGATAAAAACAAAGGCGATTATATATAATTGATTCTGTTTCTTGCGATTGCGACCTTATCTTAGGCTTGAGCTTCTAGATCAGGGCTCCAGCAGCTTGCATGGCCTCTCTTCACACCGTTAAATTATTTAGATTTTTGACCCAATAAAACTGTTAATGATCTGCTACATCTAGTTTAAAATTCTTATTGATTGATGTCCAGGACCTTCTATTATCACATGGCATTTTTAGAGACCAAAAGGGCTGATCGAGAAGCAAAGCTTAATTATTTAAAGTATTATTTTCTCTAAACTGTGTAGATTACGATAACACGAGGAAAAGTGCTTTTTAAGAACTGCCGTAAAATATTGAAAATTGAAAAAAAATAAAGGGATTTCAACAAAAAATATTTGTCCTTCACTGTTTGATATTCGTTTTTTTTCATATTAATTTAGGGTTGTTTCAATTTATCTCTATCTTAAATAAGATTTGAGAAACTACTGATTACCTCTCGCTCAATTTTAAACAATAGACACTTACTTCCACCCATTTTGATAGTTTTAAAAAAGATCAATTTTTATTTTGAAATTAATATTTTTCTAAATTTTCAAGAGAGGAAGTTGTAGTTTCTCAATGAAAGTCAAACAGAGGCATATAAGTGATATTTTTCCCAAACCTCAGGTGAGTTAAATTAACTTGCCCATTAATTTATACACATATAAGCTTGAATTGTTTGATTTTAAAAATCTTGATATAAAATTAAGATAAAAAAATTTCTATATTCATCACACACACACACACATAGATAGAATTAAGATTTGAAATAAAATGTAGATGTTTTCAATTAGAGTGCTTCTAAAATCTTGATTAGAAATTCATTTGCCAATTTAAGTGAAGATTTTAGATTAAATTAAAATATTGAGCCATATATCTAAAAGGATAGTGTTGCTTGCAACTTTTACTTTTAATTTGGAGACAACGTAATGTGGGGTTAGTGAGGTTGGGAAGCGCCATTGATTCCTTGTTATTTTAATGCCAATCCAGAACCATATATTTATATTAATGTAATGTCAAGTCAACAATTCATATTTTTCCAATAGAGTGAATTTAATTAAGTGTAATTCTTTTCCATAATCATGAAGGTATGTAACAATCAAGAAGATGCTCGGCTGCACTAATTAAGTATTTGAGAGAACCTGAAAATTTAAACAGCTTAAGCTTAATAAATGCATTTTTTATTATGAAAAGAAACCTGCAGTGAAATATTATATATATATATATATATATATATATATATATATATATATATATAAAATAGACAAAAATGCTTTTATGTAATGATGAAATTCACATAAATCCAAATTCTGGGCCAAAAGAAAAAGATAAATTGCAACTTTAATTGTAAAGGAAGTAATAAATATATTCCAATGTGGAAACTTTATCATGTTGAGTCTAATATATTATTAATCGTCCCTGCTTCATCCGAATAGAATATCTTTTGACTCCAAAGTTGTTTTTGAAAGAAAAAGAAAGAGAGAGAGATCCGTGCAATTTCCTCGAAAAAGATTGAAGAAACATACGTGTAAATATTGCAGCAAGATTCCACATTGATGGCTGATGAGTGATGAGTGAAAGGTGACGTCTCAATAATGACGAAGGCACTGAGGGCCCCTAATGCTATTTTATATTTGCTTGTTTCCTATACTACTTTAGCTTTTGTAGTGTGTATATATATCTTTCTTATATCGGCTCAGAATACGCAGAAAACCGTAGTTCCATCTACACATTTGAATTGAAGTCAGTAATGGGATATCGATTACAGAACTTGGAGGAGGAAGGAATAATGGAGAGGAAACCATCTTCAGGAAAGGTTGAGAGGAAGATCATTGAGAAAAATAGGAGGAATCAAATGAAAAATCTGTACTCACATCTCAATTCTCTTCTCCCTAGTCATAGCTCCAAGGTTCGTACGTTTAGATTGTTACTACTGTGATTGATTTTTTGGTGCTTTATATATCATGACATGTCAAGATTTGGAGTTGTTGAGTACATTTCCATGTGTAATGATCATAGATATTGAACAATTAATCATTTGATGTCGATATATATGCAGGAAGCATTGTCACTGCCTGACCAGATAGATGGAGCTATAAACTATATAAAGAGTCTAGAGAGAGTGTTGAAGGAAAGCAAGGAGAAGAAGGAAAGCTTGATGGGGAGAAAGAGATCTTACGCATGCACAAATACTCCTCTAACGTTGGCTACAAGCTCAAGGCCACCCAAAATCGAGATTCATGAAAAGGGCTCTCGACTGGAAGTAGCTTTGACAACTGGGGTAGATAATCAGTTCATATTTTATGAGGTAATCCGCATTCTTCAGGAAGATGGTGCAGATGTTACAAATGCCAATTTTACAACCGTTGGAAATTCAATTTTCCAAGTGATTCAAGCAGAGGTAAACCAATTTGATCTCAAATATTCATAATTTTTTGTTTTAATTTCATATTAATTTGGATATCAAAGTTGACATCTTGGCCTTTTCTTTTGTGTAGATTGGAGGTACAATCTCCAGTTTTGGAGCTGCAAAAATAACTGAAAGACTAAACCAGTTTGTGCTTGGATCCACAAGCGAACTAGAGTTACAATCACCGGAATTATGGGATTTTCATATCGACCCAGAATGTTTGGATTTCTAAATCCTCCAAATTCGTATCATATAGGTAACTTCAAATGTTTAGATAGAATTATGACTAGCTAGCCCTGGAAATCTCCCGCTCTCAGGAACCAATCCTGATTTCCTGGAGTGAACAATGCTCTCTCTTTGATGATAATTACTTTGGGTTGTTAGCATGCAGATATTAATTTCTCTTCTTTACTCATTCACCTGTAACGGATGTTGAGATTGATGACCAATTAATTTGTTCATAAATAAATTCCAGAGGTGACCAGTTTTCGGATCCAGCTGTCAAATATGAACAACATAATGTGTTTGTGGTAATCAATACTTGTTGAACTCTTCAGTGGCTGTGGCTCCACGAGCAGGACACCATCTTAAAGACGATAAAGTCTTTAGTGCTGTAGCGTGGCCGGTAGAGTACGGCCAACAGATCACCAAAATTCGACATGAAATAATATCTTTGGATAGACGTACAGATATTTTTTTCGTAATCCTATTAAATGCTGCTTTGGGGCATGTACCTAACTAAATAGTAGCCACATATTTTCATGATATGTCAGTCTTTTTCCTTAGATTTTTCGTTGGTAAGAAAGCGAAATTAAGTATAGATGCAAAAGATTCTGAAGACGAAAAGGAAAAATACCTAACATTGTTTTCCTGGAATCTCAAATTAGCGTAGCAACATAATTGATCAATTCATTAATTAATCATATCGGGCATCCTAGATCCCTCTAGCTAGCAGAAGCAGATCTCAATACGTCTTTACTTTCAAGTTGTTTTGGTTTTCTCTAGCTACTATTTGGCGATGTCTGTTCACTTAATTAACGCTGGAATTTCATTAATTTTGATTACTTTATCTCTCTGGGAGCACATTACCGGAGATTTAAGGTAACCAATCTCTTAAATAAATAGCTCAATAATTGATGGAAACTTGAAATAAATTAATCCTTCTATCAAGCCTAAACACCGACCAATTAATTTCGAACTTTGCATGTCAATTGCAAAGAAATATTAATGTTAAATGTTCTAAGAATTAAATTCAATTTACTATTGAATTTATTGATGCACTACATCATACACTACATATTGTTTCAATTTCCAAAGAGCTCATGGTCTGCACAACATTATTTAAAACTGAAAACTTGTCCTAAAGTCCTCTCACAATCGCATTCTCCAATAAAATTTTGGCATCAAATAAATTTATTACGTATTTCTTCAGTCCACAACAAGTGACACAAGAGTTACACACAGGTAAAATATTGACCGTCAATCAAGAAGAAATTAGGAGCTAATAAATCAATATTAAAACTAGTAAAAATTTGATAATATATATATATATATATATATATATTATACTTTTTCAAAACCTTATGAGTATGAATTCGTTGGCTCCCAATTTTATCTTGATTGACGGTTAATTTTTTATTATCATTAATTGTTTCTGTCTAACTTGTTATTCACGGTTAATATTCTATACTATCAGATTTTGAAAAGCATTATTTTTCAATTGTAAAATAATAAAATATTAAAAACAACGCTTCTCGAGAAGAACGGTTGAAAAAAGAAAATAAATTAATTATCCTCTAATCAAATTCTTAACATTTGAGTGCTATGATGAAAAACTTCTACAATTGTTGCAACTTTTGACTATTAAACAATTTATATCCCAGATTAAATTATCATCCTTTGAATTTGCTAGTAAGATAAGTGTGAAACAAATTGGAGAGATTAAGAGGAAACTATAAGAGCATTACGAAATTAATTTTACCATTCTCTAATATACTTTTGAGTGTACAAAATATAGTTTGTAAGTGTGTTCCAGAATTCTGAAGTATCACAAACCACTAATTCACGGTAGAATAAAATATGCAAATTTAAATTTAGAGAAACAGTTTCCAAGTTTGAAGCAAGGAAAAAATATACGTAATCGATAAATAAGATTTTGTGCGGTGGGGCGTTGAGTGGACTAGAACTTGACTAGACCACGTCTTAAATCTGATTTGAAGATGGACTACAATGGGCTGAATTTGATGGGCTTATTGGGCCTGACCTTATTGTAGTCGAAGATTGTTGCCAGATATACCTTCGACAGATTCCAAGGGTATCCCCATACGAGTTGGGGTCGACATTTTGAGGATTTGAGTTTGTTTAGAAGATGTTAGAGGGCTATTTCATGGCACTCCGAATTCCAAGATGATTATATTACTGTTACTATATTTACAATCAACACTAACAACTATGTTAAAATTTTATTGATCGGATAATAGGATAAAATATAAAGGTTATATGGTAAGTTATCTAGCAAAACCAATTAGCAAATATCAATTCAAACTTTTTTTTTTTTTTTTTGGTTTTTAATATATACTAAAGTTACAAATTGGATTTTACGAAATGCAAGCATAACTGAAACTGAAGGGCAACAGCAGCCTAGAAAGTACTAACTCCTACGTTTTGTTTTTGTTTTCCTTGAACTTCAACGAGTTTTGGCACTTCTCTTCTTGTTTTTCTCCTTAAAGCTTCAATGGGACAGAAGCTGCAATTTATACATTGGTATCCTCTAGTGCCGTAATCTATGCAGCTACCCAGGTTAATATGTGGTTAGGAGTGGGAAAACCCAGGCCGGAGCGGCCCCATCCCCGGCCTTCAATTGCACACTCCGATCCTGAAAATTTTCCTGGATTATTTTTTTCCGAGCCGGGGTTGGTGGTCCTTGGCCTCGGCCTTAAATTGCACACCCTAGTCTTGAAAAATTTCTCAGATTTTTTTTTCCCGGGCCCTATACCTCGAGCGAGGCCAGGTTTTCAATAAGCTGAGATTCAAACCTGGGATGCATAATTAATTTTTTGAATATATATATTTGATAATAAATTAGATGGGAAATGGGTTGCACCCTAGTGATAGCTTGTTGTTTCATGCATATTAGGAGACAGGAACCATCGGTGTTGTAGGTATTTTTAAAATTTTTTAACTTAATTTAACAAGTGCTGGGCTAGGCTTGACATATCACATGGACATCAAACTAAAAAATTATAACAAGAGTTGGGCTGAGTTTGGGCTTAAATTTAAACAAAGGGGTAAATGTAAGAATTGAAAACTAAATGGATTAAAATTACTTTTACACAATCTAACTTCAGTTGCATACCCTAGGTTTAATTCTGAGTCCCCAGGGCTGGGGCAGAAAATTTCACCCCGACCCCAATCAAATTCTTTGATTTTTTCGATTATTACCCGGCCCTAGACGTCTGAGTTTTCTGGGTCCCTGGCCTTGGCTGGGTCAAATTGCCACTCCTATATGTGGTTGAGCCTCCAAAATAATTGGTTGCTCATTGAGGTTCCTCCTCCGTCCATCCCTACTTAATTGGCCGTTATCAAGTGATTGCAATATGTTTCTTGCATAACTACACCTAAATTCACTGCTTCCATTCCACTCAGACATCAACCTGGTTTTCACGCATATAAATAACAGCAATAACAAGATGTTAAAATAAACCATAAAGTCAAAGTTTCGGAAGCAATTCTCAACCATCTGTTAAGCTGAACAAACCTCTCATAAAGACAATTCCTGAAGGGCTTTTTCATATTTCTTTTCAGCAAGTTCTCTAGCATTCCTTATGACTGACACATATCTAGAATGTCTATAATACTGAATTTATGAAGAACCAAAATTAGGAAGAATTGGAGATGTCAAATATTCAGGGGAGAGAGTCTGAATCATATAAGTAATTGGGAGAAAGAATTGAATTATTACTGCCTCATCTTTTTCAATTTGTTCTTTCTTTAGCTGAGAATTAATGTGCCGATTCACTTGTTTCTGTCTCAGCTGTAAATCATTCATCTTATTTACTAGTGGATATATATGTCTTTTAAAAGCCTCCATATCTTTGGTAAGATGTTTGATTTTAGTCCTAACTTGCAAATGTTCTTTCGTATGTTGCTTTGATATTTTGGTTATAAGCTCCAATACAATCCATAAAATTTACAAGTTAATATAGGAAATATTTTCTGGTACTACTAATAACTTGACGTTAGAATGAAGTTGCAAAAGACTACTAGCTATCTTACTTCAACTTGCTCTTGAATAGCTTTTCTTGAAAGAAAATGATTCATAGTCTTTTCATTCTGAGTAGCATTTGTGGTAGCTTTCTCCCACACCGCTGTAGCCATTGGATCTTGTTGTTGATTTGCTTGTCTCTGCTAATCCATTGAATTTGGCCATACAAGCGCCATTTATGCTTCCAAAGTCCCATAAAACTACTAGCAATCACACATGATGGCACCCAATAGATAATAGAGCATAAAAAAATGCATTGTCCAAAAGATTTTGAGTTAAATGAACAATCTTACCTTATTGCAGCACTCTTTTACTGATTCACCTCGTCTTTGTTAGGTTTCATCGAGCTTTCTCAAGAACTGCTTTTCTGTAGCCAAATTGTTGGTTCTATTGTGCTACATCTGTATTTTAGGCTCAAAATCAATTTCTATTAGAAGAAAAAATTTGGGGGTTTTTGTTTTTTTTTGGGAGGGGGGGGGGGGGGGGGGGTGTGGTGTGGGTGGGGCGGCGGGGTGCTGTGTGGGGGTGTCACATGTTAGTGTTTGCTCTCACATGGCTGATGCTAGCATGAATCAATATTTCTCTTTTGGAAGGCTCTCTTTTGTCCGGTCTCGAGGTTGAATCCTTCCACCTCCGTTATAGTGTAGATAATACGGTTATGATCTTGCAGAGTTGTGATCACACTGCTCACATTCCATCAATATTATAAAAACTAAGAAATAAAACTCAACATATAAATCATTAATATTCATCAACTACCTTTCATTTTGATCAAAAGAAAAAATTCAATTACATCTATCAGTTCTATAGAAGTTAAATACACTATTTGTATGGATCGTTATATATATATATATTTTGAAATTATGATGCACTACGTATCACTTTTCTGGTGAGTTTCTCAAAAATTACTAGTTCCTGTCCCTTGAACTTTTCAATAAGCGTTTTTGCCTCTTCAATTCTGGTCTTCAGATGGCCAAAACTTGATAAATTAGAATTGGTGGACCTTTTCTGAATGCAACCTTCGACATTTCCTATCTCATCAAGCTCTAGCCTCTAATTGTCCACTTCCTCAAATCCATTTTCATGCAAATAATGATTGGCCTCCTTTCACCTTCATCTGCAAGGATTAGAGACCCTTGCATTTGTTCACTTTCCATAACCTCCAGAACCCTGGATTTTTCCTAAAAATAAAAATAAATATAATCATGAAACTGATTAATAAAAAGAAAAGACTTTCTGAATTATCGGAAGAAATGGTAAAGTTCCAATAAATTAATGTAACTGAAGCTTAGAAAGTCTGAAATCATTACAGAAATTGTACTACTAGTGACTAAGAAAGATACCTGAAGGATAATAATATTGTCTAAAGCCTAAAACCGGCAGATGACTAAGAGATGGTCCATCACAGATCAAGACGTGGGCCTTTCTAGAAGTCCACTTAGTTCAAATCAACCCCACTAACAATTTCAGTTGTCCAGCCTTGTATTTATACACCTTGCTGGAGAAGGATAAAGCTAATTAAAAAGTCAAAATAAGAAGACAAAATCTGTAAGCATTTAAGAGGGTTGCGACTTCACGTAGGGGGTAAAGAAAGCGGTAGAAATAATTCAGATTCTTATAGGAAAAGCCAAAGAATAGACTAGTGGGCAATGAGAGGAGCTAGGAAAGAATATCAAGAGAAACTTTGCATAGTGGGCATTAGAGGTAAGGGAGGTGGGAAATGCGACATTGAGATGGGGGGGCAAAGCATCCAAAGGGAATTAACCCAGAAAAAGGAAAAGAAGCTGCTAGAAGCAATCCAAGAAGGGAAAACACCACAGGAAAGGGGGGAGCTTGAGATTGGCCTTAGGGCAAGAGATATAGGCTTGTGAGGAAGATAAATGGAAGAAGAATAAGCTTCTAGAAGGATTCAGTCTTGCACAGTTCTATACACACAAGAAAATTATAGAAAAACCTGCTCTCAGCCTCTCAAGAGCTCTCTCCATTCTTTCATCTAATTTCTTACTATTCTTTGATTTTTTTTTGAATTCTACTTTTAGTTTCTGTTGATTTATCTTGCACATTGTTATAATTTAAGACCTGACTTTGGCATCAGAGTGCCTTTGCAGGTACTAATCCTTACCTTTGGTTCATTGGAGCAGTATCCATGGGAGATGAAGCAGAGTTTGTGTGGGTTGCAAAATGAGTCATGGACTTAAGAGTGATGCAGCATTTTAGCCCAAACTAAAGATACAATTTTTTGTATTTACAACTGATGCCGTCCACGGGAACCGATTGAAGCAATTTAGTTGTGTTCTAAGACAAAAAACCACATATCTTTCTAAACTCTGTGACAAAATATGGTGTTCGCAAAACTTTGTGCACAACCCTCATATGGGAGAACAAACGTCTCAATTGAGTGAAAATCGAGCTATACTTGGCCATGCAATGGCAGATTTCTATAATGGACTTAATTTGAAGAGCAAGCTGAGAGAGAGAGAGATGAGAGAGAAATACAAGCGCTGAAGTTTGTTAGGCACTGTTTTATTAACTGTAACCGCCTATTATAAATCTTTTTCAACACATTTCCATACAAAAAAATTATATATATATGTTTTATTAACTGTAACCGCCTATTATAAATCTTTTTCAACACATTTCCATACAACAAAATTATATATATATATATATATATATATAGTGTGTGTGTGTGTGTGTGTGTGTGTGGGCGCACGCGCACACGCATTACCAAACACCGACACCTTCAAATACAAATGTTGATTTCGATAATTATCGATCTAAAAGTCATGCTAACAATGTTCGTTTTAGTGATTTAATCATAGTTTAATCATGAACATAAACTAAGGAGAGGTAAAAGTATCCCTACTGTGGCGAGAGTAAAAGGCCAAGGGAGGTGACGTCCCCGGCGCAAAGAAAACAAAAGAAATATATATATAAGATTAAACTATGATTAAATCACTAAAACAAACATTGTTAGCGTGACTTATGGATCGATAATTATCAAAATTAACATTTTGTAATTGAAGGTGCCGGTGTTTGGTAATGCTGTCATGCGTGTGCGCGCGCGCCAACACACACACACACACTACATATATTATATATATATATAAAGATATATATATAAAATTTTGCTTTATGGAATGTGTTGGAAGAATTTATATGAGGCAGTTACAGTTAATAAAATAGCGCACAACAAACTTTAACGCTTGCATTTCTCTCTCATCTCATTCTCTCTCTCTCTCTCGTCTTGCTCTTCAGATTACGGCTTCTAAGATGGTCACCGCCGCTAAGAATGCTTGCCTAGTAGTTGGTATCATCGGTAGGTTACATTTTATGCTTATCTGCTTCCATTTTATGTTTTTCTACTCATGCTTCGAATTGTTTTTTATGATCTTGTTTTCATTTTCTCTGTTCTGTAATTTATGTAAATGTATTTTTCATTTGTTGTTTCTGTTCTTGAAAGTAGAAAAATGCAAATAACACTCTAATTCTCTTTTTGTTTTTGTTTTCGACTTCTCAAGAAACAAGTTCCTTACACGTAGCATAGCATATATTTGTGTTTTCGGTTTTGTCATTTTGTTTTTAGTAACAAGTTTTGCGGAATGTCCAATTGCGTTTTGAATTTATTAAGTAAATCTTGTTTTCGTATCCTGTGTTTCAAGAAACAAGCTGTGTATTGTGTGCTTTATGTTGTGAAAATACTGGTGAATTTGTTTTTGTTTTCTCTCTTGTGAGAAACTGCTTTGATATATATATGTATATTTCTTTTGTTTTCTTTGCACAGGAGACGTCACCTCCCGTAGCCTTTTCCTCTCGCCACCGTACGGATACTTTTGCCTGTCTTTAGTTTATGTTCATGATAAAACTATGATTAAATCACTAAAATGAATATTGTTAGCGTGACTTATAGATCGATAATTATCAAAATCAACATTATGTAATTGAGGGTGTCGGTGTTTGGTAATGCCATAATGCGTGCGCACGCACAACCACACACACACTCTACATACATACATACATACATACACACACATATACATACATACATACATACATACATACATACATACATACATACATATATATATATATATAATTTTGTTGTATGGAAATATGTTGAAAAAGATTTATATTAGGCGGTTACAGTTAATAAAATAGCGCCCAACAAACTTCAGTGCTTGCATTTATCTCTTATCTCATTCTCTTTCTCCCTCATCTTGCTTTTCATATTACGGCTTCCAAGATGTTCACCGCTGCTAAGAGTGCTCGCCTAGTAGTTGGTATCATCGGTAGGTTACGTTTTATGGCTATCTGCTTCCATTTTATGTGTTTCTATGCATGCTTCGAATTGTTTTTTATGATCTTGTTTTCATTTCCTCTGTTCCGTAACTTATGTGAATGTATTTTCGTTTTGTTGTTTCTATTCTTGAAAGTAGAAACATGCAAATAACACTCTAATTCTCTTCTTGTTTTTTTTTCGACTTCTCGAGAAACAAGTTCCTTGCACGTAGCGTAGCATATATTTGTGTTTTCAGTTTTGTCATTTTGTTTTTAGTAACAAGTTTTGCAGAATGTCCAGTCGCGTTTTGAATTTATTAGATAAATCCTGTTTTTGTTTACTGTTTTTCAAGAAATAAGCTATGTACAGTGTGCTTTCTGTTGAAATACTGGTGATTTTGTTTTTGTTTTCTCTCTTGTGAGAAACTGCTTTGATATATATATATATATATATATATTTTCTTTTGTTTTCTTTGCACAGGGGACGTCACCTCCCATAGCTATTTCCTCTCGCCACTGTAAGGATACTTTTACCTCTCTTTAGTTTATGTTCATGATTAAACTATGATTAAATCACTAAAACGAACATTGTTAGCGTGACTTATAGATCGATAATTATCAAAATCAACATTATGTAATTGAAGGTGCAAGTGTTTGGTAATGTTGTCATGCATGTGCACGCGCGCCAACACACACATACACACACACACACACACACACATATATAATTTTGCTGTATGGAAATGTGTTGAAAGGATTTATATTAGGCGGTTACAGTTAATAAAATAGCGCACAACAAACTTCAGTACCTGCATTTCTCTCTTATCTCATTCTCTCTCTCTCATCTTGCTCTTCAGATTACGGCTTCCAAGTTGGTATCATTGGTAGCTTACGTTTTATGCTTATCTGCCTCCATTTTATCTTTTTCTAAGCATGCTTCGAATAGTTTTTTATGATCCTGTTTTCATTTTCTCTGTTTTGTAATTTATGTAAATGTATTTTCGTTTTGTTGCCTCTGTTCTTGAAAGTAGAAACAAGCAAATAACACTCTAATTCTCTTTTTGTTTTTGTTTTTGGCTTCTTGAGAAACAAGTTCCTTGCACGTAGCATAGCATATATTTGTGTTTTCGGTTTTGTCATTTTGTTTTTAATACTTTTCCAAAAAAAAAAAATTAGTAACAAGTTTTGGGGGATGACCAGTTGCGTTTTGAATTTATTAGGTAAATCTTGTTTTTGTTTTCTGTGTTTCAAGAAACAAGCTGTGTATTGTGTGCTTTTTGTCAGGGAAATACTGATGATTTTGTTTTTGTTTTCTCTCTTGTGATATATATACATATATATATATTTCTTTTGTTTTCTTTGCAAAGGGGACGTCACCTCTCTTGGCCTTTTCCTCTTGCCACCGTAAGGATACTTTTACCTCTCTTTAGTTTATGTTCATAATTAAACTATGATTAAATCACAAAAATGAACATTGTTAGCATGACTTATAGATCGATAATTATCAAAATCAACATTATGTAATTGAAGGTGCTGGTGTTTGGTAATGCTGTAATGCGTGCGCGCGTGCACCCACGCACACAGTACATATATATGAATATATATATATATATATATATATTTATAATTTTGCTATATGGAAATGTGCTGAAAAGGATTTATATTTGCCGGTTACAATTAATAAAATAGTGCCCAACAAACTTCAATGCTTGCATTTCTTTCTCATCTCATTCTCTCTCTCTCTCTTAGCTTGCTCTTTAGATTACGTCTTCCAACATGTTCATCGTCGCTAAGACTGCTCGCCTAGTAGTTGGTGTCATCGCTAAGTTATGTTTTATGCTTATCTGCTTCCATTTTATGTATTTCTCTTATTTTCTTTGCATAGGGGACGTCACCACACTTGGCCTTTTCCTCTCGCCACCATAGGGATACTTTTACCTCTCTTTAGTTTATGTTCATCATTAAACTATGATTAAATCACTAAAACAAACATTATTAGCGTGACTTATAGATCGATAATTATCAAAATCAACATTATGTAATTGAAGGTGCCGGAGTTTGGTAATGCTGTCATGCGTGTGCACGCGCGCCAACACACACACACACATACACACTATATATATATATATATATAAAATTTTGCTGTATGGAAATGTGTCGAAAGGATTTATATTAGGCAGTTACAGTTAATAAAATAGCGCCCAACAAACTTCAGTACCTGTATTGCTCTCTTATCTCATTCTCTCTCTCTCTCATCTTGCTCTTCAGATTACGGCTTCCAAGATGTTCACCGCTGCTAAGACTGCTTGCCTAGTAGTTGGTATAATCGGTAGGTTACGTTTTATGCTTATCTGCTTCCATTTTATGTTTTTTCGCGTATGCTTCGAACTGTTTTTTATGATCTTGTTTTCGTTTCCTCTATTCTGTAATTTGTGTAAATGTATTTTCGTTTTGTTGTTTTTGTTCTTGAAAGTAGAAACATGCAAATAACACTCTAATTCTCTTCTTGTTTTTGTTTTGGCTTCTCGAGAAACAAGTTCCTTGCACGTAGCTTAGCATATATTTGTGTTTCCAGTTTTGTCATTTTATTTTTAGTAACAAGTTTTACGGAATGTCCAGTTGCATTTTGAATTTATTAGGTAAATCTTATTTTCGTTTTCTGTGTTTCAAGAAACAAGCTGTGTACTGTGCTTTCTGTTAGGGGTGCACATGGGTCGGGTTTTTCCAAACTTGACTCAACCCGATGACGTGTCGGGTTATGAAATTTAAACCCGAATTCGTGTATTCCAAGACATAAACCCGACTATAACCCGATGAACCTGATCGGGTCTGGTCGGGTCGGGTTAATCGGGTTTAATTTTATTGAATTACAATATTCAAACCCGATACTATTTAAACCTGACTTTTGCAACCCGATTTTGGGTTACTATTCAAATTGACCAGATAAAAACCCGGTTAACCTGAAGAACCTGATCGGGTCGGGTCGGGTAGGGTTAATTTGCACACCCCTACTTTCTGTTCTGATAAAACTGGTGATTTTGTTTTTGTTTTCTCGCTTATGAGAAACTGCTTTGATATATATATATATATATATTTCTCTTGTTTTCTTTGCACAGGGGATGTCCTTGGCCTTTTTCTCTCTCCACCGTAGGGATACTTTTACCTCTCTTTAGTTTATGTTCATCATTAAACTATGACTAAATCATTAAAACGAACATTGTTAGCGTGACTTATAGATCGATAATTATCAAAATCAAAATAATTTAATTAAAGGTGTCGGTGTTTGATAATGTTATAATGCGTGCGACGCGCCTCCACACACACACACTATATATATATATATATATAATTTTGCTGTATGGAATGTGTTGAAAGGATTTGTATTGGGCAGTTACAGTTAATAAAATAGCGCTCAACATACTTCAGCGCCTGCATTTCTCTCTCATCTCATTCTCTCTCTTTCTCATTTTGCTCTTTCGATTACGGCTTCCAAGATGTTCACCGCTGCTAAGACTGCTTGCCTAGTAGTTGGTGTCATCGCTAGGTTACGTTTTATGCTTATCTGTTTCCATTTTATGTTGTTCGACCCATGCTTCGAATGGTTTTTTATGATCTTGTTTTCATTTTCTCTATTTTGTAATTTATGTAAATGTATATTCATTTTGTTGTTTCTGTTCTTGGAGATAGAAACAAGCAAATAACACTCTAATTCTTTTCTCGTTTTTGTTTTCGGCTTCTCGAGAAACAAATTCCTGGCACGTAGCATACCATATATTTATGATTTCGGTTTTGTTATTTAGTTTTTAGTAACAAGTTTTGTGGAATGTCCAGTGCATTTTGAATTTATTACGTAAATCTTGTTTTTGTTTTATGTGTTTCAAGAAGCAAGCTGGGTACTGTGTGCTTTCTGTTGTGGAAGTACTGGTGATTTTATTTTATTTTTTCTCTCTTGTGAGAAACTGCTTTGATATATATATATATATATATATATATATATATATATATATATATTTCTTTTTCTTTTCTTTGCGTAGGGGATGTCACCTCCCTTGGCCTTTTCCTCTCGCCACTGTAAGGATACTTTTACTGCTCCTTAGTTTATGTTCATGATTAAACTATGATTAAATCACTAAAACCAACATTGTTAGCGTGACTTATAGATCGATAATTATCAAAATCAACATTATGTAATTGAAGGTGTCAGTGTTTGGTAATGTTGTCATGCGTGTGCACGCGCGCCAACACACACACACACTATATATAAAATTTTGCTGTATGGATATGTGTTGAAAGACTTTATATTAGGCGGTTACAGTTAATAAAATAACACCTAACAAACTTTAGCACCTGCATTTCTCTCTCTCTCTCTCTCATCTTGCTCTTCAGATTACGGCTTTCAAGATATTCACCACTGCTAGGACTGCTCGCCTAGCAGTTGGTGTCATCGCTAGGTTAAGTTTTATGCTTATCTGCTTCCATTTTATGTTTTTCCACGCATGCTTCGAATTGTTTTTTATGATCTTTTTTTCATTTCCTTTGTTCTGTAATTTATGTAAATATATGTTCGTTTTGTTGTTTCTGTTCCTGAAAGTAGAAACGTGGAAATAAACTCTAATTCTCTTCTTGTTTTTGTTTTCAGCTTCTCGAAAAACAAGTTCCTTGCACGTAGCGTAGCATATATTTGTGCTTTCGGTTTTGTCATTTTCTTTTTAGTAACAAGTTTTGCGGAATGTCCAGTTGCGTTTTGAATTGATTAGGTAAATCTTGTTTTCATTTTCTGTGTTTCAAGAAACAAGCTTTATACTATGTGCTTTATGTTGTGGAAATACTGGTGATTTTGTTTTTGTTTTCTTGCCTGTGAGAAACTGCTTTGATATTGATAAGTGTCTATTTATATATTATTTTCATATCAATTCGTCTATGTTTCTTTGCTATATTCCTTGGTATTTTTATGTTTTTGTGTGGTTTTGATGTTTGTAGGAGTTTTGGAGCAACTTGCACAAAAATGGAGTTAAACCCTTCATTTTCACCTCTGCTAGTCAGTGATCTTCTCGGATTTAATTGTATTGATATACAATGAAACCGATGACATATTATATACCGTTGGAAAGCTCTCGAAGTCTATTTTCTGGAGAAATTTACGGTTTATAAATCCATTCAGTGTAACAAAAGTTTTAATCAAAACAGTGTGAGATGTATAGAAATATAATTCCACAAGCACTGTAGCATGTATAATACGGGGCACTGTAGCAAGTCACTGTAGCAGAGTATTTAAACACATTTTAGGGTTTTATTTTGATAAATTGAAGAGGGGAGAACGTGGAGGAGGCTGCATCTTTGGATTTCTCTCATCCCTTGGAGTTCTTGAAGGAGAAAGAAAGATTTTGAAAGAGGAGGAACTACAATTCCAAGAAGATTCATCTACAAAGAAGATTTTTCAAAGAATTTGCTAAGTTCTTTCTTTCCTTTTCAATTCTGGAATTTCTCTGTATTGTATTTGTTATTCTGATTGAATATGTGTAACTAAAACTGAATTGGTTGAGGGTGATTTCAAGCCCTTGATAGGGTATTTTGTGAGTGATTGTGTAAGAAATGTTATCCCATCTCTAATTGAAGTTTGCTTGTATTTTTCCCATATCTACTACTATGATGCTTACTGATTGTATTGGGAAATGGCCCAACTGAATATAATCTGTTGGTTGTCTATTGCTAGATTAGAAATCTTGATCCGTAATTGTCATGAATTTCAATATTAGTAGCAAAATTGTGATCAGAGATTACAATTGGAATACAACCTAGGTTAAATAATCTGAACTTGTGTGAATATTGTTTAGATCAGACCTATCGTTCTCACGTAATGCTTCCATTGAATTAAACTTAGCGAGCTTGTTCTAGGTTGTTTAATGGATAGAGATTAAATAAAGAGCTTGTTTTATTTAACAACAAAGTAAGGAAAGATTGGGATAACAGAGCTTGTTGTTATCTACGGTTGATAACTTCAATGCTGTAATTGGATTACAATTCTATGTTAATCACAAATTCATATCTTGTGGCAGAGAATGAACTCTTAACCAAGTGTCTCTCATTGATTTTTCACTCCATTTAACTTTGCGTTGTGGTATTCTTCATTTGCTTTCGTATTAAGTTTAGTTAATCAATCAACAAAACCCCCCTGTTTAGTTTATTATTGTTGGAAAATAACAAATTCAATTAGAATCAATCCTCGTGGGAACGATATCTACTTATCACTTTATTACTTGTGCGACTAGTATACTTGCTAGTTTCGAACGCATCAGATATATATACATATATATATATATATATATATATATATATATATGTATATATATATTCTCTTGTTTTCTTTGCACAGAGGACGTCAACTCCCTTGGCCTTTTCCTCTCGCCACCGTAAGGATACTTTTGCCTCTCTTTAGTTTATGTTCATCATTAAACTATGATTAAATCACTAAAACGAACATTGTTAGCGTCACTTATAGATTGTTTTTATTTCCGGCTTCTCGAGAAACAAGTTCCTGGCACGTAGCGTACCATACATTTGCGTTTTCGGTTTTGTCATTCTATTTTTAGTAACAAGATTTGTGAAATATCCAGTTGCATTTGGAATTTATTAAGTAAATCATGTTTTCATTTTCTGTGTTTCAAGAAATAAGCTGTGTACTGTGTGCTTTATGTGTTGGAAATGCTGGTGATTTTATTTTTGTTTTCTCTCTTGTGAGAAACTGTTTTGATATATATATATATATATATATATATTTCTTTTGTTTTCTTTGCGCAGGGGACGTCACCTCCCTTGGCCTTTTCCTCTCGTCACCGTAAGAATACTTTTACCTCTTCTTAGTTTATGTTCATAGTTAAACTATGATTAAATCACTAAAACGAACATTGTTAGCATGACTTATGGATCGATAATTATCAAAATCAACATTTTATAATTGAAGGTGCCGGTGTTTGGGAATGCTGTCATGCGTATGCATACGCGCCAACACACACACATTACTCTATATATATATATATATATATAATATACAATATATATATATATATATATATATATATATTGCTTTATGGAAATGTGTTGGAAGAATTTATATGAGGCGGTTACAGTTAATAAAATCTCGCCCAACAAACTTCAACGCTTGCATCTCAATCTCTCTCTCTCTCTCGTCTTGCTCTTCAGATTACGGCTTCCAAGATGTTCACCGTCGCTAAAACTGCTCACCTAGTGGTTGGGATCATCGGTAGGTTATGTTTTATGCTTATCTGCTTCCATTTTATGTTTTTCTACTCATGCTTCGAATTGTTTTTTATGATCTTGTTTTCATTTCCTCTGTTCTATAATTTATGTAAATGTATTTTCGTTTTGTTGTTTCTATTCTTGAAAGTAGAAACATGTAAATAACACTGTAATTCTCTTTTTGTTTTCGTTTTTGGTTTCTTGAGAAACAAGTTCCTTGCACATAGCGTAGCATATATATGTGTTTTCAGTTTTGTCATTTTGTTTTTAGTAAAAAGTTTTGCGGAATGTCCAGTTGCATTTTGAATTTATTAAGTAAATCCTGTTTTCGTTTTCTGTGTTTCAAGAAACAAGCTATGTACTGTGTGCTTTCTATTGTGGAAATATTGGTGATTTTGTTTTTGTTTTCTCTCTTGTGAGAAACTACCTATATATATAAAGCAGTTTCTCACAAGAGAGAAAACAAAAACACAATCACCAGCATTTCCAACATATAAAGCACAAAGTACACAACTTGTTTCTTGAAACACAGAAAGCGAAAACAAAATTTACTTAATAAATTCAAAACGCAACTGGACATTCCATAATTCTTATAACTAAAAACAAAATGACAAAATCGAAAACACAATTATATGGTACACTACGTGCCAGGAACTTGTTTCTCGAGAACCCCAAAATAAAAACAAAAAGAGAATTAGAGTGTTATTTGCTTGTTTCTACTTTCAAGAACAGAAACAACAAAGCGAAAATACATTTACATGAATTACATAACAGAGGAAATGACAACAAGATAAAAAAAAAACAGTTCGAAGCATGTGTAGGAAAACATAAAATGGAAGCAGATAAGCATAAAACGTAACCTAGCGATGATGCCAACAACTAGGTGAGCATTCTTAGCGGCAGTGACCATCTTCGAAGCCGTAATCTGAAGAGCAAGCTGAGAGAGAGAGAGAATGAGATGAGAGAGAAATGTAAGAGCTGAAGTTTGTTAGGCACTATTTTATTAACTGTAACCGCCTAATATAAATCCTTTTTAACACATTTCCATACAACAAAATGATACATATATACATATACATACATACATACATACATATATATATATATATATATATATATATATATAATATATATATATATATATATATATATAGTGTGTGTGTGTGTGTGTGTGCGCGCGCGCGCATTATAGCAGTACCAAACACCGGTACCTCAATTACATAATGTTGATTTTGATGATTATCGATCTATAAGTCAGGCTAACAATGTTCGTTTTAGTGATTTAGTCATAGTTTAATGATGAACATAAACTAAAGAGAGGTAAAAGTATCCCTACGGTGGTGAGAGGAAAAGGCCAAGGGAGGTGACGTCCCCTGTGCAAAGAAAACAAGAGAAATATATATATCAAAGCAGTTTCTCACAAGCGAGAAAACAAAAACTAAATCATCAGTATTTTCACAACAGAAAGCACACAGTACACAGCTTGTTCCTTGAAACACAGAAAACAAAAACAAGATTTACCTAATAAATTCAAACGGCAACTGCACATTCCGCAAAACTTGTTACTAAAAACAAAATGACAAAACCGAAAACACAAATATATGCTAAGCCACGTGTAACGAACTTGTTTCTCCAGAAGTCGAAAATGAAAACAAGAAGAGAATTAAAGTGTTATTTGCATGTTTCTACTTTCAAGAAGAAAAACAACAAAAGGAAAATACATTTATACAAATTACAAAAAAAAGGAAATGAAAACAAATTCATAAAAAACAATTCGAAGCATGCGTAGGAAAACATAAAATTGAAGCAGATAAGCATAAAACGTAAACTAGCATTGATAGCAACTACTAGGCGAGCAGTCTTAGTGATGGTGAACATCTTGGAAGCCGTAATCTGAATAGCAAGATGAGAGAGAGAGTGAAATGAGATGAGAGAGAAATGCAGGCACTGAAGTTTGTTGGGCGCTATTTTATTAACTGTAACCGCCTAATATAAATCCTTTCAACACATTTCCATACAGCAAAATTATATATATGTGTGTGTGTGTGTGTGTGTATGTGTGTGTTGGCGCGCGTGCACATGCATGACAACATTACCAAACACTTGCACCTTCAATTACATAATGTTGATTTTGATAATTATCGATCTATAAGTCACGCTAACAATGTTCGTTTTAGTGATTTAATCATACTTTAATCATGAACATAAACTAAGGGGAGATAAAAGTATCCTTATGGTGGCGAGAGGAAAAGGACATGGGAGGCGACGTCCTTTACGCAAAGAAAACAAAAGAAATATACATATATATATATATATATATATGTATATACATATATATCGAAGCAGTTTCTCACAAGAGAGAAAATAAAAACAAAATCACCAGTATTTCTACAACAGAGAGCACACAGTACCTAGCTTGTTTCTTGAAACACAGAAAACGAAAACAAGATTTATGTAATTAATTCAAAACGCAACTGGACATTCCACAAAACTTGTTACTAAAAACTAAATGACAAAACCGAAAGCATAAATATAAGTTGCGCTATGTGCGAGGAACTTCTTTCTCGAGAAGCCGTAAACAAAAACAGGAAGATAATCAGAGTGTTATTTGCTTGTTTCTACGCTCAAGAACAGAAACAACAAAACAAAAATACATTTACGTATATTACAAAATAGAGGAAATGAAAGCAAGATCATAAAAAACAATTCGAAGCATGCGTAGAAAAATATAAAATGGAAGCAGATAAGCATAAAACATAACCTACCAATGACACCAACTACTAGGCGAGCAGTCTTGGCGACGGTGAACATGTTGGTACCGTAATCTAAAGAGCAAGCTGAGAGAAAGAGAATGAGATGAGAAAGAAATGCAAGCGTTGAAGTTTGTTGGGCACTATTTTATTAACTGTAACTGCTTACTATGAGTCCTTTTTAGCACATTTCCATATAGTGAATATATATATATATATATATATATATATATATATATATATATATATATATATATATATATATATATATATATATATATTATATATATTCATATATATGTAGTGTGTGTGTGTGTGTGTGTGGACACGCGCACACCTTACAGCATTACCAAACACCGACACCTTCAATTACATAATGTTGATTTTGATAATTATCGATCTATAAGTCACGCTAACAATGCTCGTTTTAGTGATTTAATCATAGTTTAATCAGAACATAAACTAAAGAGGGGTAAAAGTATCCTTACGGTGGCGAGAGGGAAAGGCAAAGGGAGGTTACGTCTCCTATGCAAAGAAAACAAGAGAAATATAAATATAAATATATATATATATATATATATATATATATATATATATATATATATGTATGTATCAAAGCAGTTTCTCACAAGAGAGAAAACAAAAACAAAATCACCAGTATTTCTACAACAGAAAGCGGAGAGTACGTAGCTTGTTTCTTGAAACACAGAAAACGAAAACAAGATTTACCTATTAAATTCAAAACACAGCTGGACATTCCATAAAACTTGTTACCAAAAACAAAATGACAAAACCAAAAACACAAATATATGTTACGCGGCGTGCCAGGAACTTGTTTCTCGAAAAGCCGAAAACAAAAACTAGAAGAGAATTAAAGTGTTATTTGGATGTTTCTACTTTCAAGAACAGAAGCAACAAAACAAAAATACATTTACATAAATTACAGAATAGAGGAAATGAAAATAAGATCATAAAAAACTATTCGAAGCATGCGTAGAAAAACATAAAATGGAGGCAGATAAGCATAAAACGTAACCTACCTATGATACCAACTATTAGGCGAGTAGTCTTAGCAGCGGTGAACATCTTAGAAGCCGTAATATGAAGAGCAAGATGAGAGAGAGAGAGAGAGAGAGAGAGAGAGAGAATGAGATAAGAGAGAAACGCAGGTGCTGAAGTTTGTTGGGCGTTATTTTATTAACTGTAGCCGCCTAATATAAATCCTTTCAACACATTTCCATACAGCAAAATTATATATATATCTTTATATATATATATGTGTGTGTGTGTGTGTGTGTGTGTGTCTATATATATATATATATATATATATATTTATTTATTTATATATATATATATATATATATATATATATATATATATGTAGTGTGTATGTGTTGGCGTGCGCGCACATGCAGGACAGCATTACCAAACAGCGGCACCTTCAATTACATAATATTGTTTTGATAATTATCGATCTATAAGTCATACTAACAATGTTCGTTTTAGTGATTTAATCGTAGTTTAATCATGAACATAAACTAAAGAGAGGTAAAAGTATCCTTACGGTGGCAAGAGGAAAAGGCCAAGGGAGGTGACGTCCCCTATGCAAAGAAAACAAAAGAAATAAATAAATAAATATATATATATATATATATATATATATTTATATATATCAAAGCAGTTTCTCAAAAGAGAGAAAACAAAAACAAAATCACCAGTATTTCCACAACAGAAAGCGCACAGTACACAGCTTATTTCTTGAAACACAGAAAACGAAAACAAGATTTACCTAATAAATTCAAAACGCAACTGGACATTCCGCATAACTTGTTACTAAAAACCAAATGACAAAACTGAAAACACAAATATATGCTACGCTATTTGTAAGGAACTTGTTTCTCGAGAAGTCGAAAACAAAAACAAGAAGAGAGTTAGAGTGTTATTTGCACATTTCTACTTTCAAGAACAGAAACAACAAAACTAAAATACATTTACATAAATTACGAAACATACAAAATGAAAACAAGGTCATAAAAAACAATTCAAAGCATGCATAGAACCACATAAAATGGAAGTAGATAGGCACAAAACATAACCTACCGATGATACCAACTACTAGGCAAGCAGTCTTAGCGGCGATGAACATCTTGGAAGCCGTAATCTGAAGAGCAAGATGAGAGAGGGAGAGAGAATGAGATGAGAGAGAAATGCAAACGCTGAAGTTTGTTGGGCGCTATTTTATTAACTGTAACTGCCTAATATAAATCCTTTCAACACATTTCCATACAGCAAAATTATATATATATATATATATATATATATATATATATATATGTAGTGTGTGTGTGTGTGTTGGCGCGTGCACACACGTATGACAGCTTTACCAAACACCAATACATTCAATTACATAATGTTGATTTTGATAATTATCGATCTATAAGTCACGCTAACAATGTTCGTTTTAGTAATTTAATCATAGTTTAATCATGTACATAAACTAAGGAGAGGTAAAAGTATCCTTACGGTGGCGAGAGGAAAAGGCCAAAGGGAGTGACGTCCCTGTGCAAAGAAAACAATATATATATATATATATATACACATATATATATCAAAGCAGTTTCTCACAAGAGAGAAAACAAAAACAAAATCACCAGTATTTTCACAACAGAAAGCACACAGTACCCAACTTGTTTCTTGACACTAGAAAACAAAAACAAGATTTACCTGATAAATTCAAAACGCAACTGGACATTCGACAAAAGTTACAAATGACAAAACCGAAAACATAAATATATGCTATGTTACGTGCGAGGAACTTGTTTCTCGAGAAGCCGAAAAGAAAAATAAGAAGAGAATTAGAGTGTTATTTGCTTGTTTCTACGCTCAAGAACAGAAACAACAAAACGAAAATACATTAACATAAAATACAGAACAGAGGAAATGAAAACAAGATCATAAAAAACAATTCGAAGTATGCATAGGAAAACATAAAATGGAAGCAGATATGCATAAAACATAACCTGCCGATAATACCAACTACTAGGCGAGTAGTCTTATCGGCGGTGAACATCTTGGAAGCCGTAATCTGAAGAGCAAGATGAGAGAGGGAGAGAGAATGAGATGAGAGAGAAATGCAAACGCTGAAGTTTGTTGGGCGCTATTTTATTAACTGTAACTGCCTAATATAAATCCTTTCAACACATTTCCATACAGCAAAATTATATATATATATATGTAGTGTGTGTGTGTGTGTTGGCGCGTGCGCACACGTATGACAGCTTTACCAAACACCAATACATTCAATTACATAATGTTGATTTTGATAATTATCGATCTATAAGTCACGCTAACAATGTTCGTTTTAGTGATTTAATTATAGTTTAATCATGTACATAAACTAAGGAGAGGTAAAAGTATCCTTACGGTGGCGAGAGGAAAAGGCCAAAGGGAGTGACGTCCCTGTGCAAAGAAAACAATATATATATATATATATATACACATATATATATCAAAGCAGTTTCTCACAAGAGAGAAAACAAAAACAAAATCACCAGTATTTTCACAACAGAAAGCACACAGTACCCAACTTGTTTCTTGACACTAGAAAACAAAAACAAGATTTACCTGATAAATTCAAAATGCAACTGGACATTCGACAAAAGTTACAAATGACAAAACCGAAAACATAAATATATGCTATGCTACGTGCGAGGAACTTGTTTCTCGAGAAGCCGAAAAGAAAAATAAGAAGAGAATTAGAGTGTTATTTGCTTGTTTCTACGCTCAAGAACAGAAACAACAAAACGAAAATACATTAACATAAAATACAGAACAGAGGAAATGAAAACAAGATCATAAAAAACAATTCGAAGTATGCGTAGGAAAACATAAAATGGAAGCAGATATGCATAAAACATAACCTGCCGATAATACCAACTACTAAGCGAGTAGTCTTATCGGCAGTGAACATCTTGGAAGCCGTAATCTGAAGAGCAAGCTGAGAGAGAGAAAGAATGAGATGAGAAAGAAATGCAAGCGCTGAAGTTTGTTGGGCACTATTTTATTAACTGTAACCGCCTAATATAAATCCTTTTCAACACATTTCCATACAGCAAAATTATATATATATATGTAGTGTGTGTGTGTGTGGGTGCGCGTGCGCACGCATTATAGCCTTACCAAACACCGACACCTTCATTTACATAATGTTAATTTTTATAATTATTGATTTATAAGTCACGCTAACAATGTTGGTTTTAGTGATTTAATCATAGTTTAACTATGAACATAAACTAAGGAGTGGCAAAAGTATCCTTACAGTGGCGAGAGGAAAAGGCCAAGGGAGGTGACGTCCCCTGCGCAAGGAAAATAAAAGATATAAATAAATAAATAAATAAATAAATATATATATATATATTATATATATATATATATATATATATATATATATATATATATGTCAAAGCAGTTTCTCACAAGAGAGAAAACAAAAACAATATCACTAGTATTTTCACACTAGAAAGCACACAGTACCCAGCTTGTTTGTTGAAAGACCGAAAACAAAAACAAGATTTACCTAATAAATTCAAAACGCAGCTGGACATTCCACAAAACTTTTACTAAAAACTAAATGACAAAACCGAAAACATAAATATATGCTATGCTCCGTGTGAGGAACTTGTTTCTCGAGAAGCAAAAAACAAAAACAAGAATAGAATTAGAGTGTTATTTGCTTGTTTCTATGCTCAAGAACAGAAACAACAAAATGAAAATACATTTACATAAATTACAAAACAGAGGAAATGAAAACAAGCTGATAAAAAACAATTCGAAGCCTGAGTAGAAAAACATAAAATGGAAGCAGATAAGCATAAAACATAACCTAGTGATGATACCAACTACTAGGCGAGCATTCTTAGCAGTAGTGAACATTTTGGAAGCCGTAATCTGAAGGGCAAGTTGAGAGAGAGCAAGAATGAGATGAGAGAGAAATGCGAGCGCTGAAGTTTGTTTGGCATTGTTTTATTAACTGTAATCGCCTAATATAAATCCTTTTTAAGACATTTTCATACACCAAATTATATATACATACATACATACATATATATATATATATATATATATATATATATATATATATAAACATTTACAAGAATTTTCAATGGACCAGATATCTATGGGCTTCCAAGAAACACATCAAAAATTAAATGGCGCAAGACTTCATGGACGGTACTCGAGGCCTTCACATTTTGACTCCGAGATATAGTTCCTTTAGGCAATACACTTGAATGGCAACCTTCCTCCATTTGATTTCCCATCTTTTACCTTCCGACATGTGTTTACTATGCTAGGAAGAATAATTGTATTATGAAATCTGTAACTCATCAACTAGAATCAAATGAATTTTGAAAAATAGAATAGTGCTAAATTTAGTGCATGCGGTGTGAGGTTATGAGAATATTAATAATTGGCATATTGTTGAGGCAATTTCTTACATTAAACCGGTTAAAATATGGGAAATTCGAGTAATAGAAATTAAATTTTGGTTTGTATTTTTGTTCAAAGGAAGACAAACAATTTAGAAGCCCAACATTATGAGCTCGGTAGGCGAGAGGTACTCGTCAGAATGGACGATAACAAAGGATTAATTTAAATCCATCGCCATGAGACGATTGCGTTGTAGTTTTCAATTAATTTCATCTCAATCATATTCGAGAAATTATTGACAACTAATTATATTAGCACCATGAGTTGAATGTAAAGTAATCTAATAATTAATGCATCTGATTCAATTAAGTAGTGTGATTTTTTTCTTATGCTTTCTCATCTCAAATGCTTTCTCAATGCACCCTTTCAACTTCTGAACATCAATGAAGCCTTTTTCTCCTCCAACAGAAACCCTCAGCTTCCCCATATAACTCACTATTGTTATGCAAAGACTCTGCAATAATATTCCCGTCAAAAGCTAGCATGCATGTCACGTAATAAGACAAGACGAAAATTTGGCACGAGGAGCATTAAATTACTTGCAAGATGTTAGACGATCATGTGTATATCAACCAAATTAAAGAAGTCATCGTTTATTTCTTCAGCAAAAACGTGCATGTAATTAATTAATTTGGAAATTGATACGAACCTGAGGTTGGCCTTGCACCATGACGTACAGGCCTCTAACTGGATGATTAACCAAAGCCATCTGTTCCACTGGCCCAATAACATTCGTGATTGCCATACTTGAATTCTTCGAAGTGCCACGGATAAATCTACCCACTGCCTGTCACATCAACACAACATGCATATATACATAGCTAGGAAGAATCCATAAATTGTTCTTTAAAGTAATTAATTTGATTACGGTTGCAATACTTAATTAAAAGAGTTCAAATACTATAAATCTACCATCACATCTCATCCCATTAAAAAGTAAAAAATATTATGTCATCTAGAGAAGATATTGTGCGTACTTCAGGGCCTTTAATTTTCTTCACAATCTCCAGAAGCTGAGCAGTGAGGTAAACAGCTAAAGAAGCTTTCTTGCTCTTAATGATCCGTTGTGCTTTGTAGACAAATTCAAGTGGATTTGAAGACTTAGCATCAGTTAACTCAGGAATAGATACATGCAAGAAAGCAAAATGATCCCCCCAAGGTGTTTTGGTGTTAGGCTTAACCATATCTTCGACTGACTCGTAGCTTCGAAACTCCCTTGTGTTAAGCAACACTAGCGCCGTAGACTCTGCTTTGCTGGAGCTCGACTTCTGACCCATTTCTTCCACATACAATCGAGTGCCCAAGAAGATTACTCCAGTAACAACATCATTAACAGTCTATCATGATCATGTACGTACAGACATTAGAAAAACAAGAAGAATAGTAGGACAAACAAAGAGTAAAATTAAAAAAAAAAATTGTAAAAGAAATAGCTATACTCCATACACTCAGTGTACTCTAGGCGTGTCCTTTAATTGGAGGACACAGCACAAATGTCAACTTGATTAATGAATAAAACGCCGATATGGCAGCCGCAGGGGCGCGCGAGCAAAATAACGATCAAAATCACCGCAGTTATTTTAGCAGTACTACTGGAGGATGCACAATTTAAAACTAGCATTGAATTTTCCATCAAACTATGGCCCCTTGTCATATCAGATGGCTGTCGGACAACTGGCCACACTCCTGTAACGAATTAATTTTTCCAGCTAAACTACCTGCACCTAATCAATTCGCTCATTACATACAGCTAGCAAATTAAATTGAAGAGTATAATATTACTGATTAATTAAAAGAATATTAAAGCAAATAAATATAATAAATCAAAACGACTCACAAATA
The DNA here is from genome assembly GCA_013180625.2 of Boswellia sacra. Lineage (NCBI taxonomy): Eukaryota > Viridiplantae > Streptophyta > Magnoliopsida > Sapindales > Burseraceae > Boswellia > Boswellia sacra. The sequence goes on from SNVD02013728.1 coordinate 818,778, forward strand.
ATAAAATCTAGAGTATGATATATGATATTATTAATTAATTAAAAAAATTAAAACAAATAAATATAATAAATCAAAACTACTCATAAATACTAAAATCAATGAATATATGATCATAAAAGTTTAGGAGAGGTTCCTTATTTCAAACAAAACAAATATATGTATCCACATTTTTCTTTTTTTACTTTAGCATCAAACTCTAACAGCCCAAAAAAAATGATAATAATAATAAATAAATAAATAAAATCAAAGTTTTAGATACATATCTTGCATGTATCTACTAATGGCTTATATTATACCATTATGATAGAAATTGTAAGAGTAAAACTATCGAGAATTCTAATTCTTATGATCAATGATCATTGAAGAGATCCTCAACACATATTTAATGGATGACGAGAGCTGTCACACTAACAATGTTCGTTTTAGTGATTTAATCGTAGTTTAATCATGAACATAAATTAAAGAGAGGTAAAAGTATCCTTACAGTGGCGAGAGGAAAAGGCTAAGGGAGGTGGCATCCCTGCACGAAGAAAATATATATATATATATATATATATATATATCAAAGCAGTTTCTCACAAGAGAGAAAACAAAAATAAAATCGTCAATATTTCCACAACAGAAAGAATACAGTATACAACTTGTTTCTTGAAACACAGAAAACGAAAACAAAATTTACCTAATAAATTCAAAACGCAATTGGACATTCCACAAAACTTGTTTCTAAAAGCAAAATGACAAAACCGAAAACACAAATATATGCTATGCTACGTGCGAAGTCGAAAACAAAAACAAGAAGAGAATTAGAGTGTTATTTGCTTGTTTCTACTTTCAAGAACAGAAACAACAAAATAAAAATAAAATTATATAAATTACAAAACAGAGGAAATGAAAACAAGATCATAAGAGACAATTCGAAGTATGCGTAAAAAAACATAACATGGAAGCAGATAAGCAGAAAACGTAACTTACGGATGATACCAGCTACTTGGCGAACAATCTTAGCGTTGGAGAACATCATGGAAGTCGTAACTGAAGAGCAAGATGAGAGAGAGAGGAGAGAGAGAAATGCAAGTGCTGAAGTTTGTTCGGCCTGTTTTATTAACTGTGACCGCTTGTATATGAATCCTTTTCAACACATTTCTATACAACAAAATCACACACACACACACACACACACACACACACACACACACACGTATATCAAACATTTACAAGAATTTTCAATGGGCCAGATTTCTATGGGCTTCCAAAAAACACCTCAAAAATTAAATTGCGCAAGACTTTCTTGGAAGGTACCAGAGGCCTTCTCATTTTCACTCGGAGATATAGTTCCTTCAGGCAGTACACTTGAATGGCAGCCTTCCTCCATTTGATTTCCCATCTTTTAACTTCCGACATATGTTTACTATACCACAAAGAATAATTGTATTCTGAAATCTTTAACTCAACTAGAATCAAATGAATTTTGAATATTAGAATAGTGCTAGATTTAGTGCATGCAGTGTGAGGTTATGAGAATATTAATAACTGGCATATTGTTGAGGCAATTTCTTACATTAAACCGGTTAAAATCTATGAAATTCGAGTAATAGAAATCAAATTTTGATTTGTATTTTTGTTCAAAGGAAGACAAACAATTTAAAAGCCCAGCATTATGAGCTCGGTAGGTGAGAGAGACCCGTCAGAATGGACGATAACAAAAGATTAATCTAAATCTATCGACATGAGACGATTGTGGTGTAGTTTTCAATTAATTTCATCTCAATCCTATTTGAGAAATTATTGACAACTAATTATGTTAGCACTATGAGTTGAATGTAAAGTAATCTAATAATTAAGGCATATGATTCAATTAAGTAGTGTGATTTTTTTCTTATTACCAGGAGGCATAGTATTTAACATGCGTACGATTATCAAAAATCCTGTAATAATTACTAAATCACCTCTCCCACCTTTTATGTAACTAAAAAGTTGATGATGTATTATAATTAGAAAAGATTTCTAATTCTAAACCAATAAAATTGACGATCAATCTTATTAACCAAATAGGACAGGTGAATAAGAAAAAGTAGGGAGTTGATGTTATAATTAAGAGTGATAATTTTACTTTTATTTGAACTAACAACGAATGTGATCCTTTGAAAAATGTGCAGAGGCATTTGATGACGATTTTTCTGTGTCTTAGTACCTTTGAAGTCAACTTCTGTGGGCTCTAGCGCAGACAGCCGGAGCTGTCAGTAGGACCGGCCCAAGTATAAGACGAGATAGCCAATCGTTTAAGGTCCCAAATTCTGGGCAGGCCCCGTGTAATATCTTTCAATTTAATTTTAAAAAAATAATTAAAAGGCCCTGCAAATCATGATTAGGCTTAATTTTAATAAAATAATTTATTAATTGTAATTGACCCATCCAATTTTAAAATACAGAAAGGCCCCAGAAAAAAATTGAAAATTTATATTATTTTAAAATTTTAATAATTAAAAGCTGAATATAATTAGGCCCAAAATCAGAAAAAAAATTATTACATATAAAATTTATTAACTGTCCTCATCTTGTTATCATAACTTGGAAGTGGGAGTAAATAGCTAACAAAAGAACACGGGTAAAACAATATTCAAGAGTAAAAGTTTACATCTTTTATCATTTAAATGTTAGTGCTCATATATATATATATATATATTTTTTTTCTTTTAAGCTCAAAAATCACCTTTTCTCCATCTCCAACGAGCTATGCATAAATTTTTTAGTCGTTAAAATTTATGCTTACATATTTTAGTCATTAAAATTTGTCTTCTGTCTTTCAGTCTTTCTTCATCTACATTTGCACGAATTCACCTTCTTTAGCTCTTCTTCTTCTTTTTCTCCATCTATGATCTATCTCGAACAGTGAAGTGTCCTAATTTTAGACTTAATTTGGTTGATGTGATCAAGAGAGAAAGTCATTGTTGCTATTGTGGTTGGTAGAAACTCACCTCCATCAACCCCAGAGTGTATTGGAGTTCGATCATCTTCAATCAGAGTACTCTTTGCTATGCTCCACCAGAAATCTGAAAATGTCTGAGGAACCACAGAGAAAATCTTGGCCAAACTCCTGAATATGTTGTTATTGTGACCGTCGTCCCTGTTGGAGCGTAAATGAACGGAAGGAAATGTCAAGGGAAGAGAAGGATTATCAGCCCTTTGTAAGCACCAAAGAAGAGCTCCCATCAAAAAGTAGCCATCGCCAAGAGAGTGGTGAAGCTTGAATATTAAAACAGCGGCTGCAGTGGTTGTAGGGAACTTTATCACATGGATTTCCCATAAAGTTTGAGTTTGTGGAAGCTGTTTGATTCCTATTTCGGAGACGTAATTATCGAAGTATTTGTCATAAGATTCTGGTGAGAGCCCAAAGGGAAATATGGGAACATGTACGTGGTCTTTGAGCTTCACCTCAACCTTCTTCCACTGTTTTTCTCCATTTTCGTCTACAACCTGTCCATACACTCCATAATTAATTTAATTTAATTAGTACGTACAATAAAGTGGTTAATGAAAAAGCTTGATATATTTAATAACTGAAAGGTTTAAATTTCGTGTGTGTACATAAGAAGGGCATGAAGTGCTTTTGTTTTCAAGTGTAATTATTTGTAAGTTGAGAAAATTAAAGCACCATATTTATACATCAAGAGAAATGAGAAAGTACCATGATGGAGGAGAAACGTGGATTGATGGGGAGAAATACTTCCTTGATCAACTTCGTAACCGGCACATCATCGATTGGCACTTCAAATTCAAGAACAGCGACAATAGAAAGCGAAAGAGCTGAGCTGTTTATGTACGGTCCAGTAGGACTTCCAGGTTCATTGAGCTCCATTGTCGCTTAATTTGCTTCTCTTTCTACAGCCACTATATGTATGCATATATACACACACCAAGCGGAAGTAGGTACGGTTGATTAGAAGTTGCCATCGCTCTATCTTGTAACATTTTATTACCCACTTGATAATGTTGGTGTTGGAATTTGGCTTACTCTAGTACCACTTTATTGGAGAATAATTACTCAACCAATCAAGCAACACAAGAATATAATGAAGAAGAAGTTATTGATTCTTGAACACTTATCAACTCTTTATTACTTCTTCTTAATAAAATTGGCAAATTACAAAGACTCATATAGTAGACTCAATCCTAATCCTACTCAAACCATAAATATTAATATTTCTAAAATAACTAAATAATTAATCATAATTCAAAACTAACTATAGGAATATTAAATCCTCTCATAACATGTCTTCTAATCTAATTAGGACTCTAATCTTATTTTAACTTAGACTTTAAATTCTAAATAAACTCTTAAACTTTGTTTAAACTTCCAACACCCCCCCTTAAACTAAGCTTAACCAAACAATGATTTGGAACTTCTTCTTGAACATTGTTGATCTCTTGACGAACCTTTCTTGTCTTCACGAGCATCTTCATATACTTCTTGAATGACTTTATAATTGTTATACTCTCTAATTAACCAAGTAAACACATGATCTTTAATAAGACTATATAGTAACTTTCCAATCAACCTTACCTTCATGTTTTCCCATACATTTCTCATATGGTTTTCTTGCATAATTTATCAACCATGACCATAATTGTTTGTCTTCTTTCTTTTCTTCACATGTGTCTCCATGATCATACCCAAACTTTGTTTTATATTTATGAAAAAATTTGACTTCATAAGCCTTCATAAACAAAATCTTTAATATAATTTCCTTTTGTTCTTATGTTAACGTTGCTTGATTTGCTGGTACTTCAAAACCTTGCATTTACAATTTCCCACATGCCTCTGTACTTAAACTCGACTTGCATTTGAGTGCTCCAATATTCAAAGTTGTGCTTTTCCATCAAATCTGTGAAGTTCTTTTTCCATTTTGATTTGTTTTCTTGACTCTGCCTTCCTAGCAACTCTGACAGGCTCTAACTGGCTCTGCCAACTCTGGTAGGCTTTTCCTAGCTCTACCAACTTTGCTTCTGATAGACTCTGAGACCTTTCTGGCTCGACTCTATCTAGCTCTTTCTTTGTGCCTACTTCTCTCACAAGTCTTCCTTGGATCTTTACGTTGTGCCTAGCTCTGAGATTGCTCCTCTCAGACTCTTCCAAACTAGCTCTGATAGATCTTCCCTGGAGCTTACTACCTAGCTTCGTAACAAATTTGATGGTTTCTCCTAGATTCTTCCAATCTAACTCTGATACCACTTTGTTGGAGAATAATTACTCAACCAATCAAGTAACACAAGAATATAATGAAGAAGAAGATATTGATTCTGGAACACTTATCAACTCTTTATTACTTCTTCTTAATAAAATTGGCAAATTACAAAGACTCATATAGTAGACTCAATCCTAATCTTACTCAAACCATAAATATTAATATTTCTAAAATAACTAAATAATTAATCCTAATTCAAAACTAACTATAAAAATATTAAATCCTCTTATAATATGTCTTCTAATCTAATTAGGACTCTAATCTTATTTTAACTTAGATTTTAAATTTTAAACAAACTCTTAAACTTTGTTTAAACTTTCAATAGTTGGGTCGACATGAACTTATTTTACAAAATTTCTTTTTCGATGGGTTTGATGGGCCGTGGTTTACACGCCGAGTTAAGTTGTAGCGAAGGAAGTGGGTGGTGGTGTAAGTTCTTATTTGTACGTATGAAGATCTTTCAAAGTTATTATAGTCTGTCAAGACAGCTCACATATCTCTTCTCCAAGATTGGCAACTAGATTAGTCTCTTAATTCTAGAGTTAGTTAAAATTAGTTACAGTATTAATTAATTATTATCAGTTTTCTGGAATTCTTCCTTATTCTTTCTAGAACTAGACACCAGGTCAGGTTGTTAAACAGGTCACCTCTCCTGTTTATCTTTATTTGACATCATGTACCGGAGGAATAGGTTATTGACGCGTCCCCTAAGATGTAGAGGATTATGTAAATGGGTGCATTGATTAAAAATGTGATGTAATTCTCGTTACTTTCATTCAATTTGCTAAATTGACTTGCCTATTTACGTGCTTGACATGACTAATATTCATTTACAGCAATCATAAATTTACGATGGATACAAAGGTCTAATTTCTTTCCTTTTGACTTATTCTTTACCGCTCGCTGAGCTTAATTATTATTTATTTATTTAAAGTTGAGTAAATATTTACGTAACTACAATGTGAATATGAAAACAAAAAAAAAAAGAAGTTATCATATCATGATTAACTCATTGGGCCACAGAGAGCTAGATACTACTGAGACAGACTGATGACGAAAGAAAGGATAACATAAAACATCATCTACGATGCAATCTGATCCCTGTATATAGTTATACATCAGTTAGTAATAAGACCATCCAGATTCCTTCTATCAACTGCTCAAGCAACTGTTTTGGAAAAAGTCTTGATTTTTCTTTTTTTTTTTTTTTAGCGGCTACAATAGGCCCAAAAACCAGTCTCAAAACTGTTTACAATTTAATTTCATTTTCTTCCATTTGAGCTCCATTTCCCACTATGACTTAAGCCTTGAAATCGGTTTGCCTGGCGCACGCGGCACGCCAGAAAAACTTGTTAGATTGTCTATTATCGAGATTAATTTACTCATTAATTATCCTTCTTTTGCTTGTTGAGCTCAATTTCTCGAATACGTTAGAACTTTGATAAGACGATAACGTTTGTCAGCACGCTCATATTTATGCTTAATTTCAAAGAAACAAACTAATCGAATTATGTCTCTCTCAAGTTTCAAGATTGATTCCTAAATTGCAATATGTATACATAGTAAATGCTTATAAAGGAATCGTTTTTCGTTTTTTCGGGGCACCGTTCAGGAATTTTGTCGAACACTTGGTGATCAATCGTCCCAGATCTTATAAACCGCAAACTCATGCACCCCAGAGAAACACAGTTATGATTTCACAATAATCCTTGTAAAGATATTAATAGCTATTAGAATAAATAAGAAAAAAAAATTAGAGAAATAAAATACAAAGAGCATAAAATATCATCAATAATCAGAAGTGAAAATCTTTCTCATACACGGTAAGCAGGTACCGTGTCAGAAGGTGTCCTAAGATTTTCTGACTTTCATCATCTTATCTTGACTTGATGATGCAATGCAATGAAATGAAAACCCAACTCATAAAAACTAAAAATGAAACCAAAAGAAAACACAGATTGGAGTAACGAAGGAGAAAATAAAGGGCGGTAAAGAGAATCAGAAAGAACGTAGCGAGGTGATTGTGATCAGATGAAGTTAATCATCACCCGTTTATTACTTTCATCATATTCATAGTTACATACATACATATAGATCTATTATTGATGAAAGAGAAGACAAGTTGTGCTGTGAGAGAGGGAGATGGTGAAGTTGCAGAAAGGAAGAACGTTACCTTTTATAGCTCTGGTCTGGGGTCTCAACTTGAAGCCCTAGAAACGGGCTGTGATGTAATTCGGAGTGTTTGGTAACTGGAACACGGTTACTCTTCCTTGGCTTCCCCTTGTTTTAGAAATTTTGGAAAATCACAATTTAATTTAAAAAAATTAGTGACGTAATTAATGATCACATCTCATCCCATTAGGAGTAAAAAATTTTATGTCATCTAGAGAAGAAGATATTATACGTACTTCAGGGCCTATCATTTTGTTCATAATCTGCAGAAGCTGAGCAATGAGGTAAACAGCTGAAGAAGCCTTCTTGCCATTAATGATCCGTTGTGCTTTGAAGACAAATTCAAGTGGATTTGAAGACTTAGCATCGGTTAACTCAGGAATAGATACATGCAAGAAAGCAAAATGGTTCCCCCAAGGTGTTTTGGAGTTAGGCTGAACCATATCTTCCACTGACTCGTCGATTCGAAACTCCCTTGTGTTAAGCAACACTAGTGCTGTCGACTCTGCTTTTGTGAAGCTCGAATTCTGGCTCACTTCTTCCATATACAACCGCGTGCCCAAGAAGATTACTCCAGTAACAACATCATTAACAGTCTGTTATGATAAAGTATGTACATACAAACATTGGAAAACAAGAAGAATATTAGGACACAAGTAAAGAGTAATAAGAAACTAAATTGCTTGAAGTTAGTTTGGTTTCGGCGGATTTATTCAAGTTATAACTTGGGACTATTGACTGCGCACGATTAATATTTCAGCTAAATTTGCAATGCATTTATTTAGAGGACTCAGCACAGATGTCAACCTGATTAATGAATAAAATGTCCATATGGCAGCGCAGTGGGGAACACAATCACAATCAATCAATTTAAGCTACATAGAATTTTTCCATCAAAATCAAACTATGGATCTGCCTGCCCTATCAGCGTCCACTTGGACAAGTGACCATGCTATTACTAGAGAATAAGATACGAAAGTTAAACACCACATTTGTAACCTTAAAATTTATAAAAAAAGTGTGAAATTTAACACTTAAGAGGAATTAAATTTTTTTGGTGCTCCTGAGTTCTTTCATTATCTCACTTTTATCAAGCAAATTAAATTTAAGAGTATGATTATTTATTAATAAAAATATATAAGATATCGAAATAAATATAATAAATTTAATCATTCACAAAAACTAAAATTCACCTGATACTAGATCCTAAAAGTTAAGGAGAGAATCCTTATTCCAAACAAAATAAATATGCATACCAACTTTTCTTTATTATTAGCATTATAACCGTCAACTTTGAAAAAAAAGAAAAGAATCTCAATACATATCTTTTATATATTAATTGGTTATTGTTGATGCACGATTTCCAGACGGCCGGGAAGCGGGTCGGAGCTCGAGTTATACGTCGGGTCCAATCCTGCGAGCAAAGAAAAATAGTCAGGGGTGCCGGCGGTGGTGCCGACGAAAACCCTCTGACGCTCAAGTCAGTTTCTGACACTCCAGAATTTTCTGGGAGAATTTCCTAGAGAGAGAAGCTCTCGAAAGCAGAGGAAATTTAGAGAGAGAATGAGTTCAGAAAAGTGTGCATACCTTGAGTAGTAATTCGGAGCGTTTTTATAGGAGTCAGGATGAGTCATTGTGGGACCCAGATAATAGGCCCAATTTTGTTATGGCCATAACAGTAGTCCCCCCAGGCCCAAGTCGACTAACGGGTCGACGTAGGGGCGATTTAGTTATTCTGGGCTGTAAATTAAATGTATCAGGAGGCCGACTCAAAGATGTAATTTATTACACGTGCATGCTTAGTGTGGCTTAAACCCTAAATTGGTGCTATATAAGATAACAAGTGTTAGGGAGTAGGGTTTGCTCAAAAATAGGCGGGAGTACCCTTGAGGCAAGTAGTGTAGGCGAGCCAAGCAAATAGAACTCACCAATCCGAGCAAGAATTTTCCAGGACAAGTAAATTCTTCTAGCCGCCACAAGTAAGTCCTTCTTTCTTGCATATAGTGATTGCATGTTTGAGAAAAAATTTTATTGAAGCAAAAAGCTTACTTGATGGAGATGGGAAATCACTTAAAACAAACTTATTGGATCAACATGAATAAAAGTCCACATGTGCGGCTACTTTGGAATTCATGATTAGGTTTAATTTTGTGTGGTTGTTACTGTCTTTTTTCTTTTGTTTTATGCCCTACGTGTGTGCATGTGATCGTGCCAGAACATGCAAGCGTTTGTATGCTCCTTTCATTGTGTGTTCGGGTGTTTCTTCTGTTGTGTATTCGGGTGTGAAAGAAAAAAGTGAGAGTGGCTTCCGAAGTGTTTCTTCCGCTAAGTGAGTGTGACAGTGTGTGAGGGAGAGGAGGGAGCTCCTAAAAGGGAGGAATCATGCGAAGGGAGTGAAGGCGAGCATGCGGGGATGAATTGCATCTTTGCTATGCGGGAGCAGAATGCATGAGGGAGCAGAATGCATGCGGGAATGAAGGCGAGCTCGTACGTGATGGGCGAGAGGCAAGCTTCCAAGGGCGAGGGGCGTGCGCAGCAAGCTCGCGAGGGAGAGATGCTATGCACGCAGGGGCGAACAGTGCGGGCTGGGTGCGCATGGGCGAGCTGGCAAGGGCTGGGCACGCGGGGGCAAGGTAGCGCGGCGTGGGCGCGCGGGGGTGAGGCCGCGAGGCGCTGGGCGCGCGGGGGCGAGGCCGTGAGGCGCTGGGCACGCGGGGACGAGCTCGCTCAGTGCTGGGCGCGCTGCATGCGGCATGCGGAGGTTACGTAACCTCCAGGGACTTCTCCGAAAAAATTTGAATAATTGCGGGGTTGTTTTCGTAATTTATTGAAACTGTGTTTTTTAGCCGTGGGGGTGTTCCTGCCAAATTTTGAAACTTCGTTTTTTATCGCGGGGGTGTTTCCGTGAAATTTGAAAACTTGGTTTTTATCCGCGGGGTGTTTTCGCGAATTTTGTAAACTTCGTTTTTTATCCACGGGGGTGTTTCCGTGAATTTTGAAACCTTTATTTTTATCCGTGGGGGTGTTTTCGCTAATTTTTAAACTTTGTTTTTTAATCGCGGGGGTGTTTCCACGAATTTTGAAAACTTCGTTTTTTATCTGCGGGGGTGTTTTCGTGAATTTTGAAACTTTGTTTTTTAATTGCGGGGGTGTTTCCGTGAATTTTGAAACTTTGTTTCTCTTTTTTTTAAAAGGAAAACCAACTATATACTTTTGGTCAAGGACCAACGTGATATTTTCCTTTCCATGGGCAAAAAGTATTTTTCAAGGGCTATTTTGAAAAACTTTCAATATAATCCCTTAGCATTTCTTTTCTTTCATCTCTTCCCTTCCTTAGTAGACTTGGTTTGATGACTAACGACTCCTCTTTAACTGTACAGATGGCTAGAATTAAGACTATTGTGACAGTGCTACGGGGGGAACCAAGTCATCAAACCCAGTCTGCAAGGAATAAGGATCCTGCGACTAACCGTAAAGAGGTCAATGAGTTTTATCAGAATTTTTTCGGTCAGGATTGTGAGCTAGGACATAATCTTGTTAATCACAAGGTGATGGATGCTGAGGAGGAAAGCGACTGGTCGTCCTCTGCTACCTCAGATAGTGAACCTGAAGTTGAAAAGTGGTGGGAGGCTGACCATATTGATAATCAACTCTCGGGTGATCGATTAAAAATATATAGAGCCCATTTCCTTATCCCGGATTCAGTTATCCTATTTCTCCCAAGAAAAGGTGATCGGTGGAGTAGGCCACCACGAGGTGTCATTAGCTTAAGCCTAGAGTTATTGAGAGCTGGTCTTCGGGTGCCATTTGATAATTATGTTTGACGGATGCTCAATGCTATGGGCATTGCCCCTACCCAATTGTCGGCCAATGGATGGAGACTTCTGATAGCATTTCAAAGTTTATTCAGAAGTGCAGGCCTTGGTGATCCTACCACCAACCATGTTAAGTACATTTTTGCCATTCACCCACCGAACGGAGAGAAAACATATTACTATTAGATATCCCAGCGAGGAAAGACGGATGACCCCAACCGCCTTTTTGGCATTCCCTTCAATGTGAAAGAATGGAAGTATAAACAATTCTGGTGTGGTAGCAGTTGAAAGTATCAAGAAGATGCCCATCCGAAGGGAGGAAGTTGAGGATCAGGAGGCGTTTTGGTTTTTGTGGTACCTTATTATAATGATACCCTATCTATCTTCATTATGAAAACTCTTGATCAACTGACATTCTTTTCTGTTTTAATTGCAGCTTCTTGGACTAAACGCTCGCTTTTATCTCAAAAAGAAAGAAACGACTTGCAAGAGGTACTCAAGCTACCCATTGACTCAAAGAACGTGAATAGCCTCACTGATCGGGAGCAATTGATCCGCCTTGGCTTGTCACCTCCAATTCCTCCGAAAGGTAAGCTTGATCATTACTTTCTGATCTTACCTCACTTCATCAAGCATGTGTTTGCTTTCTTACCAGTTTTATTTTTGTGCAGGTATATTTCCTTTACATCCTACCAAGAAGCAGTTTGCCCAACTCGAAGCCAGGATGCCTCTGAAGCCCTTCGCGCATGACAGGCCTGGTCCTTCCCTAAAGAAACGGAGTGGAAGTCCTCCAACTCTTGGACCTTTGAAGAGGAAAGCCAGTGGTCACAAGGAGATTCCCATACGGAAGTCTGTTCCTGATAAGTCAACCTCTGTTCAGCCTGTGGACGAAGCAGCAGTCTCAAAGCCTACTGGAAGTAAGTTACCCCCTACTTCTCAGCTACCTAGGCGTTCTACCTTTGATAATACGGGCTTTCAAAGTGGCTCGATATGTGGAGACTACCTTCGCGAATTGTCTCAAATTGATGCACATTTCATGCCTACTAATATCTTTCCCGAGAGTGTAAAACTTACATATTTCAATGCGATTGCTGCCGGTATTGGCATCATACTTCAGGTTGGGTTTTACTAAGACTCTTTCTTTTTTTTTTTTTTTTTACTTTTGAAAGACATGCCTCATCTGCTTTCCTCTCTTTGTCTTTCTTTCTGTAGGCGACAGGACCCTTAGCTCAAGGAGAGTCTACTAACACCAACCTCCTCAAGGAGGTTAATCATCTCACTTCTAAGGTCGCCGACTGGAAGGGGAAACATCAAGTCTGCCTTGACAACTTAACTGAAATAGAGAGAAAGATGATAGAGATGAAAGAACAGATGGGAAGAATAAAAGCATACTTATCCGAAGCTAAGAAGGAGGCAGCTATCCAGCATAAAAGGGCAAATGATCTTGGTCAAGTGCATCGGGAGAGGGCTGTTACTGAGCAAAACAGGATTGACAAAGCAGTTGCTCGCTTCCGTAGGGGTCGTATCTACTAGCAAGATATGGAACATTCCTATATTGATGGGGTCAATGGAGTCCGTAGATGGTTCCATGATCGTTACCCAGAGATTGATCAGTCTCCCATAGCTGAAGAGTTAAACTTGGTGGCAGAGTCTATCCCGACGGCAAACTCTGATCCTGAGTAATTCCACCGCTTTATCCTTAAAGATGAGGATTACGAGTCGACGTTGGACACAGCAGCTTGGGAGGCCAAGCAAGGCGACTCTACCTCATCATCTTCAGAGGAAGAAGGAGATGATGAAGCCACTTCTTAGAGATAGTTGGAGTAACTAGGTAGATGCTTATTCATAGGGAATAATCATATTAAGGCTGTTTTCTAAGCCTTGACTTTATCTTTTATTGTCTTTACTTTCAATTCAATGTCATAAGTGAGGATTTGTCCTTACTTGGACTATATGTGTGGCATTCCTCAGCCAATTTTGAAATAATAAGAACTCTAAGAATTTTTTCTGGTGTTGTATTCTTTTACTCCTTTCATCTTCTTGCAGCTTGATCATACATGAGCTTTAAAGATGTACGATTTGTAATGTGTTAAATCTCTTTATAGGTCTCCCTATGGGAGTTGTCACACATGCATAAGTCCTTAGAAGGAGTTATTACATATACAAAGAGATCATGGATAACATATTTATTTTAAGTGCTCAACATTTCATAGATGACGAAGCAACCTCCCATCCATGGTGACCAGTCTGTAGGCGCCCGGTCGGATGACTGCTTTGACTCGATAAAGACCCTCCCAGTTAGGCCCCAATACTCCATCAATGGGATTTCGAGTACTTTGTAGTACTTGCCCACTTAGCTTATGCCCACGGAAGGTTCTCCTCGAATTATCAACAGCTTATGTGCCTTCTCTTTAAAAGCCATGTTGTAGCATTCTCAAGAAGTTTGTTGTTCACCTCTAACTTCTCCTATCCCTGCGGGTGTTAGAAATTTCAGGACATGATGATAGACATCCATCACGGCCTTGAAGTCGTAAAGTGACGGCCGTCCAAGAATGGCGTTATAAACACCCGGATGATCTACTACGAGAAAGTTCACCATCTTGGTTGTCTGTAGAGAACCTTCTCCCAAGGTCACTGGTAACGAAATTACTCCTTCAGGAATAACTTTTCCTCTAGCAAATCTTATCAGAGAAGTTTGGATGCCCCTCATATCTTTACAGTTAAGACACAATCGATCAAATGCATCCAATGACATTATATCAGCCGAGCTCCTATTGTCAATCAATACTATTCGTAGCCTTTTGTTGGCCACTATTACTGTGAGGACCAAGGCATCACAATGAGGATGATGGATGCCCTACGCATCTTGAAATAAAAAAGGGATAACATCATGATCCCCAACACTAGTGGAGGAGGCTGTCAAGTTGACTTCATAGCGAGGGAGGTCATATCTTGCTTGCCTAGCTAAGTGCCTCCGGGCTTGGGAACTCGGACCAGCCACTACTCCCCCAAAAATTATGGCTACTTCTTCTAATGGTTCCTTCCCTTTGTCATTCTTGTTGGATGGTTCAGGGGGCTGATAAATGTATTCTTGTAGTTGACCATCCTTGATAAGACCCTCAATTTGTCTCCTCAATGCAAAGCAATCTGCAGTGTTATAACCATGAGCCCGGTGGAAATGACAAAACTTTCTCTTATCTCTCGCTTTTGGATTCGACCGTAAGGGGGCAGGTTCTTTCAGTAGACCTTTATCTTTGATTTCCTTCAAGATATCCTGCTGTGGCATGTTAAGTAACGTGAAAGTACGGTGTTCCTCCTGAGGTCGATCATGATACTCTTGGCGGGGTTGGGTGGATGACCCTTGCAGCAAGAAGTGATCATTTTTGAATGCATCTCGTACGGAGCGTCGGTCCGTGGTTGATCTCTGATTTCTATCATGATGCTCTCTCTTGTGATTGCCATACGATCATCCATCTGTACGTGAGGAGTTAGGCGTCACTGGAGTTTGCCCAGGGTAATTTGCTTGAAAAATCTCCTCTACATTGGCATGGCTAGAGATCCTTGCTAATGCTTCTTAGAAAGTGCGTGGGAGGTTAACAGAGAATTCCCATGCTAGAGAGAGCTCCCCTTTGATTCCTTGAACCAAACCTTGCATAGCATAACCATCATTGAATAGATCCACTCGGTCAACCTCCCGCTGGTATCTGTCTACAAACGCACGGAGGGATTCATTACGACCCTGCTTGATTGACAGAAGGCTCTGTGCTGGTCGACTTCTTGTCTTCATATTGCCAAAGTGCGAGAGGAAACTACGATCAAGCTCATCAAAGCTGGAGATGGATGCAGCTGGTAACCTCCTATACCACTGCTTAGCTGATCCTCCAAGGTTAAGAGAAAAAGTTCTACACATTTTCCCCCTGAGACCCCTTGTATCTCCATATGAGAAATAAAAGAGTTTAAATGCTCTCGGGGGTCCGTCGTCCCTTGGTAAAGCTCAAGTTGTGGTATCCGAAATCCGTACGGGTATCTTTCCCTAAGGATATCTTCAGCAAAGGGTGATTCCCATTGTGGACGACCATCCTCTTCTCCTCCTGAATACTTAATCAACTTCTCCAGTTTATGGATTTTTTCATCCATTTCTCGCTTGAACTCCGCATAATGATTATATGATGTTTCTCCTCTGAGACATCCATTGGGACAACATCTGGGTTATGATTCTTAACTCTAGGTGGTGAGCTGGGGCGATTTATTTTTAATTGATGATTACCCCCTGGAGCGTAAGGACCATGATAAGAATAGGCTGGCTGATCAATATTACTTCCCTTTAGTCCTTGCTCAACGCTTGTATGGCGCTTCTTATTTAGAGAGTGTCGAAGGTCTACTGCAGCTAATTGTTGTTCAGATATGATGTGCGAAGAAGAGGGAATCTTTGGGCGACCATTCCCTCCTTGAATAATAGGATGGGGAAGGTTTGGTTGAATGACCTGATGGAGAGGTAATCCAGTAGTCTGGACGACTAGGTCAGGACGCCCACCAACATCTGTCAGGACATTAGGTATTACCATAGCACTCCTTGGGTTATTTTCAGTAGTGTTTGCAGCCTGCTGAGTACTTTTCCAAATGCTTGGTTGAACATAGTCACCATGCGGTTCATTTGTTCACCAAAATTTCGCATGGTATATTCCATGGTTGTCAATCGACTCGTCTTACCTTTCCTTGGTCTTCTAAGTGGAAGTCGGGGTTGCCTGGGTTTAGGCCCCACCCCAGAGGATATCACTAAAGCTCTCCCTGTATCAACTACCCTTCGACGTCGGAGAGGTGCTTCTACCTCGATTTCTTCGTCAACCTCTAGGGAGGTTAAGTGTTGGGATTCGTTACTCATGACGTGTTTGAGTACGTTTGGATGGGAGCAATAATTAAAGAGGTTTAAATTGTCGTTTCCTACAGACGACGCCAACTGTTGATGCACGATTTCCAGATGGTCGGGAAGCGGGTCGGAGCTCGAGTTGTACGTCGGGTCCAATCCTGCGAGCAAAGAAAAATAGTATGGGTGCCGCGGTGGTGCCGACGAAAATCCTCCGACGCTCAAGTCAGTTTCCGGCACTTCAAAATTTTCTAGGAGAATTTCCTAGAGAAAGAAGCTCTCGAAAGCAGAGGAAATTTAGAGAGAGAATGAGTTCAGAAAAGTGTGCATACCTTGAGTAATAATTCGGAGGGTTTTTATAGGAGTCAGGATGAGTCATTATGAGACCCAGATAATAGGCCCAATTTTGTTATGGCCATAACAGTTATAATAGCCTTATGATATTCTAGAGTAATAGTACTATTGAGAATTGTAATTCTTAAGATCAATGAACCTCAAAGAGAGAACCTAATCTATATATAGCACAATTATAGCAACTATACTTGAAGTAGTAGGTAATCACAGTCTATCATAAGGTGATCTCTTATTCCAAAATTGTATATGAGATTTTCACCTCATATGGCTCCCCAAGGGCACAAATAAATGTAAGGACTGTATTTTGATATATATTATTATAGGACAGACAGAATAGAAATCCAATTTAAGGTCCCAACTATGTCATTGAAATTTTGACTGCTGTAAGATAGTTGGACCTTGATCAGTGCGTGTGTCAGTATGCAAGCTGTAGAAACATAAACTGACCTCAAATTTATATAACTGAATAAACATTATGCTATTGTTTTCTTTTATTTTTCGATCACGATATAGTCAATTTGACCATTTATGTAAAGGTCTGAAACTTGAACCAAGTTGTATTCGGATTAGTTAATTGAATTATTAGAATTTTTTTTTAAAGTTATCATAACCTAGTACATCAGAAAAACTAGAAATATTAATTTTACCATATTTTCTACATAAATATTTTTAATTATTTTCTTTTAAAAGTGATTTTTCGTTAATGTTTTAAAAAGATTTATCATTCCATAAATAATAGACGACCTTGCTGTAAGATTGCCTTGAGAAGGGCATGAAGGCGGATCCTATCTAATATCTATGTCAAATTTATAACAAATTAGTAGAAACAATCCATGTGATCTAGACTAGGCAGGAAAGTGAAATCGATTAACCTTATCGCTTTAATTGTAGCCTTAATTTGCTTGACGTGATTAAGTGAGAAAGTCATTTTTGCTATTGTGATTGGCAGAAACTCAACTCCATCAACCCCAAAGCGTATTGGAGTTTGATCATCTTCAATTAGAGTGCTCTTTGTTATGCTCCACCAGAAATCTGATAAAGTCTTTGGAACCACAGAGAACATCTTGCGCAGACTTCTGAATACGTTGTTATTGTCACTTTTCTCCCTATTGTGGCGTAAATGAACGGAGGGAAATGTCAAGGGAAGAGAAGGATTATCAGCCCTTTGTAAACATGAAAGAAGAGCTCCCATCAAAGAGTAGCCATCGCCGAGAGAGTGGTGAAGCTTAAATATTAAAACGCCGGCAGAAGTGGCTGTAGGGTATTTAATTACATGGATTTCCCACAAAGGTCGAGTTTGTGTAAACTGTTTGATTCCTATATCGGAGATATATTTTTCAAGGTACTTGTCATAAGATTCTGGTGACAGTCCCGAGGGAAAAATGGCAACATTTACATGGTCTTCGAGATTCACCTGAACCTTCTTCCATTGTTTCTCTCCGTTTTCGTTAACGACCTGTCAATAGATCATCTCCAAAGCTTATTTTAGTACCACACTAAAGTAGTAAAAGAAAAAATATTTAATGTGATGATCATAATTAATAGAAATATCTTTAAGAATATATGGTGTTCGTACGAAAAGTTTGTTGTGCCCTTATATTTCATAATATCCAATAGAATGGAACGAAGTCCTTTGTTTTAAAGTGTACGTAGGTAATCATTATTAAGTTGAGCAATTTGAAGCACTATATATATATATATATATATATATATATATATATATATATATAATATATATATATATATATATATATGAACGTGAGAGTACCATGATGGAGGAGAAACGTGGACTGATGAGGAGAAACACTTCCTTGAGCAGCTTCATAACCGGCACATCATTGATTGGCACTTCAAATTCAAGAACAGTGATGATAGAAATCGAAAGAGCTGAGCTGTTTAAGTATTGTCCAGTAGGACTTACAGGTTCATTGAGCTCCATTGTAGCTTAATTTGCTTCTCTTTCTACTACCAAATATATATATATATATATATATACACACACACACACACACAAAAACCCAAGCGGAAGTGGGTATGGTTGATTAGAAGTTGCTATCGTTTTATCTTGTACGAAAACATTTTGTTATGTATCCACTTCGTAATGTTGGATCGTCATGAATTCATTTTATAAAATTTCCTTTACGATGGGTTTGACGTGCCATGGTTTACACGGTGAGTTAGGTTGTAGAGAAAGAAGTAGGGATGGCAATGGATAGGATAGGGTAGGATATGACAATATATCCATACCCTTTTTTTATTAAAAAATTGATATATATACCTTTCAATGGTCTTAAGTTTTATACCCATATCCTACTTATAGCTATTAATGAAAAATTATACCCTACCAATTTATAAAAAGGTATCCATAGGGTCCGATCAAAAATAATACTAATAATTTAATTGTATAGAATAAAGTTAAAACATGACTCAAAACTCTAACTGAAAAAAAAAAAACACT
The DNA here is from genome assembly GCA_013180625.2 of Boswellia sacra. Taxonomy (NCBI): domain Eukaryota; kingdom Viridiplantae; phylum Streptophyta; class Magnoliopsida; order Sapindales; family Burseraceae; genus Boswellia; species Boswellia sacra. The sequence goes on from SNVD02013728.1 coordinate 837,684, forward strand.
TAACTAACTTCATGAACTTCTTCTTGCAATTTATTCCAAAAATAATTAATCAAAAAAATAAAAGGACCATAAAAAAATTAATGCTAAAATCCTTCAAGATCTTCTTTTTGTAATCATCAATTATGATTTTGACCCCAATTCGACAACTCCTATAACATCAAATGATGAAACAACAATTAAATTTATTATTAAATATATTTGAATTTATGTTGAAGCAATATAATTTTATACTTTAGGCATTAAACTTTTTATATTTTTAATTAATATTTTAATAATTTATTTAATAAGATGTTTAAATGGTTTGAATGGTATAAGTAGGGTTTAAACTCATACCCTTACCCTACCCATACCCTTTAGGGTTTAATTTTTCATACCCTTACCCTACCCAAATCTATAAAAGTGATATTTATATTCTCTCCATTAAGATATAGGTACACGAGTATGTAGGTACGTGAGTAAAATTGTCATCCTTAGAAGAAAGTGGGTGATGGTGGAAAACTTCAATCAGAATTTTTTTTTTTAAGCTCGTGTTTGTATGAAGATATTTCATAAGTTATAGTAGTCCTGCAAACTTTTTGAATTTTTTTTTTCATAGTATAATGTTTTATAGTTTTATATGCTTTTTATATTATATATTTTATAATTTGTTTTGCAATATTCTAACTTTATGCAATTTCTATAATATTACCTTATATTATTACATTTTTATCATATATTCTTTTAACCTTAGAAGATTTTTTTTTATTTAGTGTTATTAAGTTTTTTTTTTCAATTTACACAACGAAAAAATACATCAAAGGTATTTAGTCCTCTTAATGATTTCTTTTAAACATTTAGGTCATGTTTGACGTGCGACATTGTATAGTATTATTTTTAATAATTACATTACATTGTATTGTATTGTATTAATTAATGTAATGCATAATATAGTGAATGTTTGATGAAACATTACACTGTACTATTTTTTATACTATACTATACTATATTTATGTTTGGAGTATTTTTAAATTGTATTATATTATCTTTCATTTCAAAAATTAACAACATATTATTAAATAAATTAAATACTAAATAAAATAATTATAACTGATAAGTGTCTATTTATATATCATTTTTATATCAATTCGTCCATGTTTCTTTGCTATATTCCTTGGTATTTTTATGTTTTTGTGTGGTTTTGATGTTTGTAGGAGTTTTGGAGCAACTTGCACAAAAATGGAGTAAAACCCTTCATTTTCATCTCTGCTAGTCAACCATCTTCTCGGATTTAATTGTATTGATATACAATGAACCCGATGACATATCATATACCGTTGAAAAGCTCTCGAAGTCTACTTTTTGGAGAAATTTACGGTTTATGAATCCATTCAGTGTACCGAAAGTTGTAATCAAAACAGTGTAAGAAGTGTAGAAATGTAATTCCACACATCACTGTAGCATGTATAATACGGGACACTGTAGCACGTTACGGTAGCAGAGTATTTAAACACATTTTAGGGTTTTATTTTCATAACTTGAAGAGGGGAGAACGTGGAGGAGGCTGCATCTTTGGATTTCTCTCATTTCTTAGAGTTCTTGAAGGAGATTGAAGGCTTGGAAAGAGGAAGAACTACAAATCCTAAGAGATTTCATCAAATTTGCTAAGTTTTCCCTTTCACTTTCATTTTTTGAATGTCTCCATATTGTATTGTATTTGTATTCTATCTGAATATGTGTAACTAAATCTGAATTGGTTGAGGGTGATTTCAAAGCCCTGGATATGGTTTTTGTGAATTGATTGTGCAAGGAATTGTTATCCAATTCTCTAATTGAAGTTGCTTGTATTTTCCCATGTTTAATGCTTATGATTGCTTGATGGATTGTATTTGGGTGGCCAACTGAATATAATCTGGATATTGTCTATTGCTAGACTAGAAATCTTGATCCGTAATTGTCTTGAATTTCTAATCCTTAGTAGCAAAATTGTAATCAGTGATTGCAATTGGAGAATACAACCTAAGTTAAATAATCCGAGCTTGTATGTTTATTGCTTAGATCAACCTATCTTTCTTATCGTAATGCATCCATTGAATTAAATTTAGAGAGCTTGTTCTAGGTTGTTTAATGGATAGAGATTAAATAAAGAGCCTGTTTTATTTAACAACAAAGTAAGGAAAGATTGGGATAACAGAGCTTTTTGTTATCTACGGTTGATAATTTCAATGGTGTAATTGGATGACAATTCTACGATTAATTCGCAAATCATATCTTGTGGTAGAGAAGGATCCCTTAACCAGCTTTCTCTCATTGATTTTTCATTCGAATTAACTTTCTGTTTTGTTATTCTTCGTTTGCATTATTATTTCACTTAGTAAATCAATCAACAAAACCCCCCATTTACTCTGATTTTGCTTTCGAATAACAAATTTAATTAGAATCAATCCTCGTGGGAACGATATCTTACTCATCCCTTTATTACTTGTGCGACTAGTATACTTGCTAGTTTCGAACGCATCAAGTTTTTGGCGCCGTTGCCGAGGATTGATTTTCTAATCGATGTGTTATTTTGTTTTCATTGTTGGATTCATATTTTTGTGTGTTTTTTCTTTTTTGATTGTTGTTATGCGACGACATGGCAGTAAATTCCATCAATTCATGGGGCGGGATTTGAAGCCACAACTACCATGGAGAGTAAAATGAGGGAAGCACTTCCGAACATTTGAACAACACTTTCTGAGTTAACTTCTCTTGTGGGAAAACATATGGCGTCGGCATATGCAGAAATCTTATGCATGTGAGGGTATATCTACCATGGAGCATCCAATGGACATTGTATCCCAACTTTGCAAGGAGATATGGAACCAAGCCAATTACCATGGATGGATTTCCAGGACAAATAAGGCAATGGTATGATCCATTCTCTAACACTTGTAATGCTGGATGGGAAGATCACCCTAATTTTAATTACTGGAATCATCAACCAATCATCCCAAATGTCATACCAAATCGGCCACAAGGTTTTAATCAACCTAGAGTGCAGCAACCATTTCAAATGCAACCACCACAATGCCACAACCAGCACCACAACCAGCTCCAGAAAACTCAGGTATGTCACTCCAGGATATTGTTAATGCACTTGCCACTAACACAATGCAATTTCAGCAGGAAACTGGGGCAAGTATCCAAAACCTGGCAAATCAAATGGGACAATTGGCCACTAGCATGAGCAAATTTGAGGGCCAAAGCTCAGAAGAATTATCTTGTCAAACGGTGATCAATGCAAGAGAGAATTCTTGTGCGATAACTTTGCAAAATGGAGAGCAATTAGATGTCCTGCCAAAGAAATCATAAACTGATGAAGGAGATGACACCACTTCCACCATGAACAAAACACTGACTTCTCAGGTAAATCCTATAACTCCCATTCCTTCATATGTTTCTCCTCCACTTTTTCCTAGCAGATTTGCAAAATCGAAGGAGGAACAAGAACAAGAAATCCTGGAAACTTCTAACAAAATCAAGGTAAATATACCACTTCTGGAGGCTATCGAGCAAGTACCTCATTATACAAAATGTCTCAAGGAGTTATGCACCAGCAAAATAAAGTTAAAAAGAAATGAGAAAGTAAGTGTGAGGGAAGATGTTTCAGCTGTATTGCAAAGGAAAATTCCTCCAATATGCAAAGATCCAGGTACGTTCACCATGCCATGCACCATTGGTAAAACCAAGTTTGAAAGAGTTATGTTAGATTTAGAAGCATCTATTAACATCATGCCATATTCTATTTATGCTTCTTTAAATCTGGGACCTTTTGCGGAAATTGGTATTACCATTCAAATTGTGATCTTTTAATGCATTACCAAAAGAGTTATGGAAAATGGCTTGTGCAGGTGATCAATGGTTTTCCCAGCAAACTCTTATGTTCTTAAAATAGAGGATGAGACATCTCCTTAATCCAACTTCGATTCTTTTAGGGAGACAATCCTTGAAAAATGCTAGAACCAAGATTGATGTTCATGATGGCACTTTCACCATGGAGTTTGATGGCAAAGTGATCCGTTTCAATATTTTCGAGGCAATGAGTACCCTAGTGACTTGCATTCTGTTGTTGCAGTTGACATTATTGATTCTTTGCCACAACAATGTTTTGAGTTAACTCGCAAGGATGGATTGGAAATGGCTATTAGTGAGCACATAGGACAGAAAATTTCAAAGAACCAGGAAGGTTGATACAAGTGTCCAAAGAAATGGAGGAAGCTATGGCATGCTTAGATGAGACTATAGCTATAAACACAAATAGGTATGATGTTTCGTACATTGAATTGCCTTTATCTAATGAGAAACTTCTTCCTTCTGTGATGAAAGCCAATACCTTGGAGCTTAAACTACTTCCAGATTATTTGAGGCATGTGTTTTCGGGTAACAAAGATCCTTTGCTAGTTACAATAGAAATGGGCCTTGCACCACTACAAGAAGAGAAACGCGTCCGAGTATTTAGAGTTCACAAAACAGCTATTAAGGGGACGATTGCTAACATCCAAGGCCCAGCCATATGCTTGACACCATTCTTGGTCGAAGAAGGATCCAAGCCCACTAGAGAAGCACATCGAAGATTGGATCCTCCCATGATGGAACAACGTCGGGCTGAGGCATGTTAAAACCAAGCGCGATTGGAGGCAACCCAATGTTTTTTGCAAAAATAAATGTAAACAAAAAAGAAAAGAAAAAATAAAAATAAGAGTTAATAAATGAGCGATTTTTGTGTCCTCGAGGATATTCTCTCCTTTCGGTAGACCATCAAATTGATCAGGTTTTATCTCTCTTTGCCATCTGTCTTATTTGTTTTTATATTTCTTTTACTTGTTTTGACTTTTGTTTGCTATTGTGTTGTTATCTCTTTTATATGTCTTTAGTTTTGTTTCTGCTCTTTTCTTTTCCTTCCTTTTGTTTAATTTGATTATTTCGTACTTCGAATTCATTTGTGCAACAGCTTAAAGAAACATCCAAAGGGGAGCTGAAACCATTGCCGAAGGTTTGAAACGTGCATATCTGGGAGAAGAACAAACTCAATCGCATTATCGGTAATATCTCTCCTTTTCCTCTCTTCAATGGATGCCGATATTCTTTCTGTCAAACCTTAGTAAAATATTTCCTTCATTTCCTCAAACTGCTGTGTTTAAAATTTATAAATACGGATGACAGACTTTGGGCGTGATGCTCCTAAATGTGCTGCTGAATCGGATGGCTTATCGAAGCCAAAGGTGAGATTGTCGGTGAGCCTGACATTAATCTCGATAAATACATGCCTGGTCTAGGAAAGAGCTACTACGCCAAGAGGCGAAGAGCGAAAAGGTTACAAGTATGTTATAAATGTGCTAGATGGAATTGTAATCAGACTTGTCGTTCATTAGGTTTTGCGTCCAGGAATAGAGAAGATAAACTTTCATTTATTAAGAATGGTTTGAGTACTGAGTCGCTGGATAATGTGTTGTTAACTCTCGAGTCACATTCTTGTGGACTTGTTCAGCGTGAATTGATTAATCTATTGGACACAATTTCGTGATGAATTACAGTGTTATCAGTTTAGGGAATCTGGACTAAAAACAATCCTGTTGCCAGTTATAAGAAAACTGGAGGGAAGCAACAATCCCCGACTCATAGAAGGCATTTCAGCCGTTACTGGACGTAAAACCAGAGGAAGATGTGAGCCACAATCACAACTAATTGTATATTTGAATGTGTATTGTTATTGTAGAATTTTTTTTCTTGTTTCGTTTGATCTGATTATCAATGTTGTTTTTGTGTTGTTGTTGTTTGTTGATTTTGTTTGTTTAAATTTCAAGTTTTCTTTTTGACAAACCATATGACTACCCTATGGCATAAGTACACGTGGGAGACAAGTGTGGAGGTTTTGTCAACCTCCGTCAGAAAGTTTTTTTTAAATACTTTACTTTTCATGCTTCACGTGGGAGACAAGTGTGGCGGTTTTGTCAAACCCCATCGAAAGTATATCTCTAATTGTCATGCTTCAAGTGGGAGACAAGTGTGGCGGTTTTTTCAAACCCCACCGAAAGTTTATCTCCATTTTTCATGTACACGTGGGCGACAAGTGTGGAGGTTTTGTCAAACCCCACAAAAAGCATATCTATTTTTTCAAATCTCAGGGCGATAAATCTGCATCGAGCAACCCCCACGGAAATTATGTCCCCATGTGTCAAATTTGAGAGTTTTACGTGTGTATATATCCATTCTCCATATTTTCAAATGTCATTATTATAACCTGTCTTACACTTGAAAAGCATATTACCTAACGTGCGTCATTGTCTTACACAAGGTTAGAGCACTTGTGGAAATGGAGAAAAAACCAATTCGGCGACTCCAAAATATATGCGTATTTTGTGGATCGCAATTTGGTAAAGATGGAGAGTTTACAACAGCAGCTCTTGATCTTGGGAGGACATTAGCTGCGAGGGATATTCATTTGATTTATGGAGGGGGTAGTCTTGGGCTAATGGGGTGTGTGTCGACAGCTGCATCCCTAGGAGGGAGCAAAGTTCTCGGCATTATCCCTAAACCATTAGCTGTACGAGATATCGTAGGCAACACAATCGGGGAAGAGTTGCAAGTTTCTAGCATGCATGAGCGTATTGCACATATGGTTGTTAAGTCCGATGCATTTATAGCTTTACCCGGTGGTTATGGCACATTAGAGGAGATATTTCAAATCACCTCTTGGGCACAGCTAAACATCCATAAAAAACACATTGGTTTGTTAAATGTCAATAACTTTTTTGATGGTTTGTTGTCTTTTCTTGATCAAGCTGTAGAAAAAAATTTTATCTCACCATCAGCGAGGCAAATCCTGTTACAGCTTCAACGGCAGGGGAGTTAATTGACAAACTACAAGAATTCGTCTATTCGCCTGATCCAACAACAGCTCGGATTGATTGGTTTGGAGAAGGCAATAAGAGGCGTAAACTGGATTTAACGCTCCATCTGTAATCTATATCTGCTGGTTTGCTTTGTTTTCGTTTGCTTTCTTTTTATTGTGTTTATTTGAGTTTTTTATGTCATTTCTTTTTGAGTTTTTTTTTCACGTTGTTTCTTTCGTCCCAGGTAATATTTTCTAATCTTAATTTTTAGAGTGGTGGCTTAAAAAATTTAAGTCCTCTTGAAACGCATTCTGGATCTCTTTAATCCAGAACGGCTGAATAAGGAGGCTAACCTTTAAACTTTTTAGACCCATTCTAACTGACTTGTTTTTATTTACTGGTTTGTTGGACTTTGTTATTTTATGTGTAAGTTTTGGTTTTATGTAATTTAGAGTTGTTATGTGTTGTCTTTATTAGTTTCGAATCAAAAAGAGAAATTTGTGGAAAACAACTTGAGAATGGCAGAATATGGGGTTTCTTGAACCCTTGAAACGCATTCTCTCTGAATAAATCCGTAGTTTGTTTATTTCACGTTGTTTGAAGTGTCTTGTATCTTGTTTTGTTCTTTCATAATAAAGGTATATAGGCTGGAAACCTTAAGTCTGCGGGCTACAAGTCCTAAGGATTGTTGAAATATACAATCTTGACTCAGGTGTAACAACGCCACGTACCTCTTTTCTTGCATTTTGTGGGTTGATGATAAGATAATGATTTAATTAAGAATAACTCTTGAAAAATGATAAATGATGCATGGATCTGTGTGCTTAAAATGTTTATTGGTTTTTGCTTTACTTTTGATTCCTTGCGCAACATTGAGCACTGAGCTATTATCACTGAGTTATTTGTTCACTTATAGAAAGTTTATGTAATTTAAATGTTTCTTCAGATTTCAATGAATTCTAGAACTTGTTTGATGGTCACTCAAGGCGAAATCCTAGGCTGTGCAACATTGGAGAAATGATTTAGGCCATCTTTGGACCGTTTGAGCCTTAATAGCCAACCTTGATAGAAATTGATCCCTAGTTACCCCTTTGAGCCTCTATAAGCCTTTTTCTTTGTTAACTCACTAAAAGATTTCTTAACCTTAAATTAATTTATTCCAAACAGTTTATCCCTTACCTACGAGCATGTAGATCATTCACAATTAAATTCTGAGCTATGTTCTGGTTTTGGGAAGTTAGAGGAGGTTAGGATGTGTCATGAGCAATGTAAGTGAGTTCTATTATGTTTGTTAAAAAAAAAAAGAAAAAAAGAAAAAAAAAGTCAATCTGTACTTATCGTCCACGTACTTACACATTGAGGACAATGTGTTGTTTAAGTGTGGGGGAGGGAAAGTGTAATAAAAAAAAAAGAGAAAAAAAGAACAAAAGAAGAAGAATGAGAGATCTATACCCTTAAGTGTTCTTAAAAAGAATGAAACAACAAAGTGTGGGGGTGTTGTTTTCTTTTGTTTTCTGCAAAAAAAAAAAAAAAAAGATTGAGTGTTCTAAATAAGTTTGGGGGAGTAACATGGTGAAATGAAATGAAGTTTTGTTATAGGCTTGAGCTCTACATAGTCTTGAATGATTTATGTGTTTGTGGGTGATTTGAGCCAAATTATTATCCTTTATCATACCTTTACCCAAGCCAAACGTTACAAGCTTAATAAAGTCCTACTTGATCCTTGGTGTTGTGCATGTCTACATTAGTGGAGAGTGACTTGGAAAGCAGGCCTATGGAGTTCATTTATACACACATCTTCAATATTAAATATGATTCATTTTTATGCATAAACTCATCAGGGTTACAAGTGATCAGGTGAGAATGGCTCTACACACACACACTTGAGGAATTGAAGTGAAGCAAAACTAATCTTTGAGATAAAATTCTTGATCAAGTGCATTATTTTGAAGTTTTCCTTGGGTTATAATTAAGTACAATCTTTGAGGCCTATTTACAAGATGAAGTATTTGTGTGTTTTAATTTTTTGTTGATTCTATTTCGGTTTAGTTTTATTTCATATTGTCGTAGTTGCTCGAGGACTAGCAAAGTCTAAGTGTGTGGGAATTTGATAAGTGTCTATTTATAT